>CM049797.1:10625650-10705650 GCA_027422405.1 Ptychobarbus kaznakovi
ACACACACACACACACACACACACGTAAGCAGACAGCAGACACAGACAGACACACACACACACAGACAGACCAACACACACACACACACACACACACCAGCGACAGACAGACAGACACACACACGTCAGGCATCTTACATGCATCTACAGACGATCATCATGTAACAGATCAGCAGGTATAAGAAGGCAGAAATTTGACTTGGAAAAACTCTAAATGTTTGGCATGATTAATGATATCAGTATTGAGACACCGATTCTATGTTGTTGAATATTTGTCACGCACATCTGTGCACAAACACCACATGCTTTCATTTTGATTTAAAGACTGTTTGTTTATTATAAAGAATGTAAAGGCCATACGCACAGCTTTGCAAAGTGTACTTAATTTGACTCGTACATGTACACAGACGTTCGACGCATGCGCTTTGCGCCAAATTGCAATCCCTCTCCTGGCCTAGCGGGGGCCGTAGGGAGCATTTTTGAAGATTACAGTGTGGCGAAGGACACAGAAGAAAAACTCATAGAGGTTCTGTAAGCACAGCGGAAAGGCTCGCCGTGACCAGTATTGCGTAAGCTAATCGTTGGGAAGCCGTACAGTGTTAGATTATTCCTGAGGAGAGTGAAGCCATATGTTTATCTTATGCAGTTTCTCTTCAGGCTACCTTGGATATTGCATACCCCCCCGGCAGCGTTTCCACTTTGGATAAACAATACTGTAAGATGAGTTTTTTAATGCGCATGAGCACCTGCGCGTATACAAAGTACTTACGTCACGCGCACTGTACGCTGTCCCTCGAGTACAAAGTATACTTTGGCCTTAATAATGTTTGCAGCATGAAATGGTCAATACACATTTACTGAGAATAATCTACTTAAATATATTCAAACTTGAATGGCACAATCAATCGTCACTGAGCAAAAAACTTCAAGCAACAGAACAAATGTAGCGATGCATCAGTCCTGTGTGTCTTTCATCAACTAGTGATTTCCACACATTATTATGAGCGTCTGTGGTCAACTCTACCTTGATTTTGTCCTCATAGAGTCGCTCCTTCTGGACCAGGTGGGCTTCCATCCTCTGCGCTGTAGCCTGAGTGTCCCGCAAGTTTTCCTCAAGCTCCTAAACTCTCTCAGACACACACACACACACAACACACACACACACACACACACACACACACACACACACACACACACACACACACACACACACACACACACACACACACACACACACACACACACACACACAACACACACACACACACGACACACACACACACACACACACACACACACACACACACACACACACACACACACACACACACACACACACACACACACACACACACACACACACACACACACACACACACACACACACACACACACACACACACACACACAACACACACACACACACAGACACACACACACCCACACACACACACACACACAACACCCACACACACACACACACACACACACACACACACACACACACACACACACACACACACACACAGTCAGGTAACAGGTAGATCCAAACAGTTTCCAGCAGTAAAATCCCATCACCAGGTGAAATGATGAAGTGAACTTGCTTTGAGAAGCTGAGCGCTGCTCGACGGGACGGCATGAAGGTGTGTGTGTTCCTCACTGAGAGGTGCAGAGGTTGTGTGTGTGTGTGGCAGCAGATGGGACATCCTGTTATGTGTGTGTGATGTGTGTGTGTGTGTGTGTGTGTGTGTTTGTTCTGTCATCTGCTAATCTGTAGGAATCTGAGAAGACAGACGCACAAGGATGACGGTGCAAAGACAGACGTGAAGAGCCGTGTGTGTGTGTGTGTGGGGGTTACAGGTCAGCTGGTTAAGGAGGCGTGTTAGTGGTTTAATCTTTGCTAGTCTGATCCGTCTCTCTCTCTCTCACCAGTATCTTCTCAGCCATCTGTTGGATCTGTTGGGATTTGGTCTGGATGTCATCCTTCAGTTTATTCTCTCGACGCTCCACCATCTCCAGACGCTTCACTTGGTTTTCCAAAGTCTTTCTGCCCTCCTGAACACAAGCGTGATTGAACAACTATTACAGATTCATTCCTCCTGAAGTAACCCGAGCTTCGGGAATCACACCACACCTGTCACAAAACTTATCAAGAGCATATTACACGTCAAAATCAAGAGGAAGAAATTATGTTTGCATATATAAAAAAATTTGCTTGTGACATTTTCATTATAATTCAGCACATTTAACACAAATTCTCATTACTGTAATTCAAATATCAATTAGCTGAACTAAACACACTACTGTTTAAAAGTTTGGGTTCAGTAAGATTTATTTATGAAGAAATTCATACTTTTATTTATCAAGGACACGTTAAATTGATCAGTAAAGACATTTATAATGTTACAAAAGATTTAGATTTCAAATAAATGCTGTTCTTTTGAACTTCGTTTCTATTCATATGTGGATCGTGAAAAATAAAATGCATCATGATTTCCACAAAAATATTGTGCAGCACGACTGTTTTCAACATTGATAATAATCAGAAATGTTTCTTGATCATAAATCAGCATATTATTATGATTTCTGAAGATCATGTGACACTGAAGACTGGAGTAATGATGCTGAAAATACAGATTTAAACACAGGAATAAATTACAGTTTAACACATTCACAGAGAAAATAGTTATTATAAATTGTAATAATTTTTTACAGTTTTTTGATCAAATAAATTGGTGGGTAGAAGAGACTTCTTTCAAAATCAACTTTTAAACAGTAGTATACTTATTTAAATAAAAAACATATACAGTTTTTTATTATTATATAACGCAATAAAAAATATGACTATTTAAGTAATGAGATCTAATAAGAATCATAATTATGACAATTATTAAATAAGAAAAACATCCAGGCATATTACAGCAATTAAAAATTGTCATGCAAAAAAGAGTTTATATAAACATATTCTTGGTCCAATTTTTGTTTTCATTTTCTTTATTCAACTTATTTTTTTGTCCTTTTTAATAATGGTGTGAACAATGATCCGGTGATAAACAATTATTTCAATCAGGCCAGTTAATTATCTGATATTTGTCCATTTTGAGATACAGGATCAGCAGATAACTGTGTCAGCCGCTTAACAGAAGCATTAACGCTCGCTTCTGTCAGTCCCACAATCCACATTATCTCCGCGTGTGTGTGTGTGTGTGAGTGAGTGAGTGAGTGAGTGAGTGTGAGAGAGAGAGAGAGAGAGAGAGAGAGAGGGAGAGAGCGCACGTGCGTGTGTGTAGAGAGAGTGTGTGTGCCCGCGCGTGTGTGTGTGTGTGCGCACGTGTGTGTGTGTGTCTGTGTGTGAGCGGTGTGTGCGTGTGCAGTGTGTGTGTGACAGTGTGTGTGTGTGTGTGAGCATGTGAGTGTGAGCGTGTGTGTGTGTGTGTGTGTGTGTGTGACAGTGTGTGTGTGTGTGTGACAGTGTGTGTGTGTGTGTGTGTGCGTGTGACAGTGTGTGTGTGAGCATGTGAGTGTGAGCGTGTGTGTGTGTGTGTGACAGTGTGTGTGTGAGCATGTGAGTGTGAGCGTGTGTGAGCGTGTGCGTGCGAGTGTGTGTGTGAGTGTGTGAGAGAATGTGAGTGTGTGCGTGAGCGTGTGTGTGAGTGAGCGTGTGTGTGTGTGTGAGAGAGAGCATGTGTGTGTGTGAGAGATTATCAGGCACTGTATCAGTGACCTGTCGCACCTCAGTCTCTCGCAGGCGTCTGCGCAGCGTGTCGCTGGGGTCAGATTTGTTGTGCAGACGCTCCAGCTCTCGCTCCAGACGCTCTTTGGCCTGACGGATGTTCTGCAGCAGCTCCGTGGCTTCTGTGCTCGCCTTCACCGCCTGCCGGGTCAAAGGTCAAACACATGCAGAGCTCATTAGACGAGCTGCATTATACACATTATTCATGTAACACTTAGTTTTGGGTGAAGAGGTCAGTCTGTGACCTTTAGATCCTCTAAAGATGTCTTTTTAAAGATACACAGCAAAAGATTCAAATTCAGCGCAGATGCAATAAGTAGATTTTCAGACCATATTTAACAAAAACGGTTCATGATTTTCAGCTTTATATTTGGTGACTAGTATAGTATCTATAAATATTTAGATTTTTCATTGATTTTCTTTAAGTGACAACCTACAGAGTCCCTAAACAAAAAACAGGATATTTACATGTACACGAGAAGCTTGTTTGTGCCCTTGAGAAACTATTCACAAGCGTATGGAAATTTTTTGCATGCTTACGCATTACAATGTCTAGTTTTATATAACCAACTTCCTTTGTGCATCACTATTTATTTTGCCATCTTACTATGAATAAAATAAGAGCATGGATGCACATGAATTAACATATCTATTTGCTCGAAATGTGGCTTTTCTTATGGTAGTACCTGTAATATCAAGGCCTAAAGTCCAATTTAACGCATCCTTTGTGGAGGCCAAGAAACCACACCGCGATATGGGCTGATGGCACAATAGGTGGCTCAATGTGCATTGTCCTTTATGCTAAGTTTCTCGTGCACACATAAAAGTCTGTATATATATTTACATTTACGCATTTAGCAGACGCTTTTATCCAAAGAGACTTACAGTGCATTCAGGTTATACATTTTTGTCAGTATGTGTTCCCTGGGAATGAACCCACAACATTTTGCGCTGCTAACGCAATGCTCTACCACTGAGCCACAGGAATATATATATATATATATATATATATATATTAGGAATGCACCGATACCACTTTTTCCAGTACTCGTCCGATACGATACTTTTATTTTTGGTACTTACCGATACCAAGTACCGATACCGATATTTTCATTGTATTTGTATTTTTTTAATATTGGGTACAGAAACCAAAAGAGTATGTATAATGTTATTGTTAGTGTAATGTATAATGTTAGTTGGTTAACTTAATTTATCAAATAGATAGTCAAACCAACATTTTTCATATTATCACAGTTTATTCACTATAGCTTAGAAAATGGTGATAAAATATGAGAAGAACTCAGAGTTAAACCGTGTCAGAACAAATTCAGCTTGATAATGTCAGATAACTTTGATAGAAACGTATGTAACTGTGGATTACAATCAACCAAAAATGATTCAAACAGCTGTTTGTATGACAATATTTACACAACAATCAATAGTTTGTCGGGCCACGCTTAGCCTTAATGACCGCTGTAGTCTCCTGGGCATGCTGTCAAGCAGGTTCAGACTCGGTCTCAATCATTTTTGGTCCCACATTTGTATCAATTTCTACTGGTAGTCCACTGTATGAAGAATTTTTGGGTGTAATATGTCACAGTTTACTTTATTTTGCTATCCTCAGTTACTTAAATTAACTATAGTGTCCTGCACCCACTAGTAAAAAATATCAAAAATTATTTTGTATATCCTTCGGTTATTTTCACACTTAATTATGCCCATTGTACAATGTAATAAGTTTTTGTTACGTTCACTGTTCATTGTTTTGCTCTATGGTGCATCATCTTTAATTGAATAGCATTAGAGCTGCTCCATTGCAGCGGCTTAGTACTGTAATCACGCGGTTTGAACCACTCGTTATAAATCTAACTGTGATATTTTCAGAAATAGACGTCATGTTTTTTTCATCTAAAACATGCTGCGATTTAGATTTCAAAGCCACTCATATAATGCAGAATGACTCATGAAGCAAGCAAAACAGGCGCACGTATTTATACCGGTGCAGAAAGAGAGGGACAAGTACAGTACAGCCTCGCTCATTTCACACAGGCTGATAGTTTCACTTGTGTTTCACTCGTGTTCAATGCTTAAGGTGGAAAATCAATTATGTTTATAGTGAATGAATGCCCCTATATGTTGTCTTATATTTACGATTTAGTTTTAATCCAAATGATGCATGCTATGCGAGCGAACAACAATAAAGATCACACAACAGAAGTGCGCGCTCTCTCTCTCTACCGTTAAGTAACTTGTGCATTGTTTTACTTGTTTTAGACACATCCGACCGAAGTACACACTTTCCAGTGATGTCTGTGAGAAAGAGATATTCACTCGACAAGCTGGTGCATCTGTGCCACCGCGCGCTATACAGGCATTAATACTGAATGTTTAACAATATATTCATTGCATATATATACTTTGTAGACATCCTTAATCTCTAATAGCTTCATTCTGCTGTCTGTGTTTCTGTTGTCTGGGTTTCTTTGTCTTAATACGGCACTTATCACATGCTGTGTGGTATCGGCATTTGGTATCGGGGCATTATAACGAGCACATGAGCTCAGTATCGGGCCCGATACCGATGCATCCCTGATATATATTTTTTATTGCAAAGGTCCTTAAGGCTATGTAATACGGTGCTAAGAATATTGTGAGAGGAAACCCAAAATGCTTATAACCTGCAATTTTGCATAATGAAAAAATGCACCTTGAATTGATTCAGTCGTATTTTGACTTTGACTTCTTGTAAAATACATGTATTTACTTAATTTGATATTATAAACAAACTAAATAGAGGCAAACACAAATGCATTTCCATACTCTGCTTTCTTTTTTCCATTCTTTTCCAGTCCCCGTAGGAACCCTGAGACTCTAGTGTCTTAAACATGGTGGATTAAACAATGCAATTACACACTAAGGTCATATACTATACTGCATTATGTCTGTAGCATGATAACATACAGCACCTTTGAGAGTTTGTCCTGCAGCTCCTGGATCTTCAGCTGCTGCTCGGCGTTCGTCTGGAACACAGAAGCTCATAAAGTCCCACATCGGTGACCATCACAGCACACGAGAGTGTCATTAGAGGACATTAAAACATCAATGACAAGGCAATGTTTCAAAGACACGTTTAGCACCTGAGCAGCGAGGAAAGTGTAGTTTAACTAAAACTAGTGATGCACGATTTATCACTCACTATATCAGGATTGACCAACAGTTGTTTGTTTATTTACCAACTGCATCAGTCAGATCAGGCTGATGTGGAAAAATACTAAATATAATATTAAAAACAATATCAGGGCTTATGCATTACAGTCAGTGTTATTGTAGGATCACTGGAATACTTTTATAGTTTTTATTAATATTTTCCATTTTTATTTTACCAACTGTAATTTTATTGTGTGTGTGTTTTTAATATGTTTATAAATGTTGCCTTAGCTAAAATAAAGCAATAATATTATGATTTTAATTTTAGTTACATTTTTCTTTAACTACAATAACTCTGGTTCCACTGCAAAAAGAACTCCTAAAAAACAATGGTCCATCTTAATGATTAAAATAAATTAAATTAAAGTGTAATTTAAAGTTATTTGGTCAAGCATCCTGTTATTTGTGATCTACGCTGCATCTACAGTATATACAGATCTCATAATAACATCAAGTACAGGGTTTTTTTGAATAGAAAATGCAAATCTTCAGTAAAACATGGTGCTTGAGTGTGTAGTTTTAATAGATGAGCTTATCATCACATTTTATAAAAACATTTATTCATGAAGTGTCCTCTCAAAAATGAAACTACTTGACCGGAGAGAGATTTCACAGCATGAAGAGCACAGTGAGGATCATTGAGGCTGATTAACACACAACACACACACACACACACACAGACACACGCACGCACGCACACACCAACACACTCACACACACACACACACAGACACAGACACACACGCACGCACACACAAACATATCAACGCACGCATCAACACACACATCAACACAAATACACACCAACACAAACACACACACACACACGCACGCGCACACAACACACACACAAACACACCAACACACATGTGCACACACACACATGCACACACAAGCACACCACACACACACACACCCACACACACACACACGCACGCACACACACATACATATCAACGCACACATCAACACAAACACACACGCACACACACATCAACACAAACACGCACACGCACACACACCAACACAAACACACACATCAACACACACACACACACGTGCACACATCAACACACACACACCAACACACATGCGCACAGACACACACGCACGCGCACACACACATCAACACACATCAACACAAACGCACGCAACACACACATCACACACACATGCATACACACACACATGCATACAAACACACACATGCATACACACACATGCATACACACACACACACACACACACACACACACGATGTGACTGAGAAAACCAAAAAAAGATTTAAACTTACTACAGAAATGTCCATGACTTTTTTAGATTACATTCAGTGTTTTTGCAGGCCTAGAAATCACAGATGTCCCTGATATTTTGCGGTTTTGCAGGACTCTGGGAGCTGGTTTATTAATGATAATAATCGAGCACCTGTATGATCTGACTGTGACGGCTCTCATGGGATCTTTGAGCTCTGTCAGAGATAAAGCCCACAAGGACGTCCCGTCCATCCCAGAGAAGGTTGAGTCTAGCGTGTGATCCACCGGTCTGCTCAATTATTCATTTGGAGGATTTCAGATGAATTTCAGTGTGTTTGACTGATTTGTACCTTCTCGAGTTTAGAGAGCAGCTCCTCCACCTCTGCTTTGCCCTGCTCCTTCGCCTGAACACAACACACAACAGGGTCATAAAGAACAATCCCTCACACACACACACACATGCTCTCTCTCTCACACACACACACACACACACACACACATCACACACACACACTCTCTCACCACACACACACACACACTCACTCTCTCACACACACACTCACACACACACACACACACACACACACGCTCTCACACACACACACACACACACGCTCTCACACACACACACACACACACACACACACACACACACACACACACACACACACACACACACACACTCACACACACACACACACACACACACACACACACACACACACAACACACACACACACACACACACACACACACACACACACACACACACACACACACACACACACACACACACACACACACACACACACACACACACACACACACACACACACACACACACACACACACACACACACACCTTCTGGATCCTCTGCTGGTACTCGGCTGCTTTCCTCTTGAGCTCTTCGCCGGTCTGCCGTGACTCTCGCAGCTCGGTCTCGTACAGGTCGCTGCGGCGGCGGGCGGCAGACAGATCCTCCTCCAGCTGCCTGATGGTCACCTGCATCTCCTCCAGCTGAGCGTGATACTCCTGAACACAGCACCGACTCCATCAGAAAACAGTTATAACCATAGCACTGTCCAAGAAACACACATATCACAGCACACAGATATGATAACCTGCCAGTACAGTGTCTGATACAGTGTGCTATTTGATATGGTTATGAGCTTAGATTGAATCTTCTCCAAAAGGAGATCAAGTTCAAAACTTGGTGTCTTATAATTATCTTAAGTCCTTACTATGTAATCTAGAGAGCAACTTAAGTGAGTGTAATTGTTTGTAACTGGTTATATGTTGGTTTGTAATGTATATCGTAGCTATGTTGTTTATATCTTGGCCAGGACGCTCCTAATCTCAGCGAGTCTTTCCTTGGTTAATTACAGGTATTAATGAGCAGTGTTATTTTAATATTATTCATATACTATTAAGGGTTTTATTAAAATCATTAATTAGATTTTATTCATTTTTCCAACTCATTTTAATTTCATTTTTGGTATTTTCTTTTTGATTTCTATTATAATTTATTATTGAATTTTATCGTTTTATACTTTTTTTCAGTTACTTTTTTTTACATTTTATAAGTTTTTCATCTAACATTTATATGTACTTCAATTTATTTCATTTCAAATTAACACTGTGTTTTATTTCTTCAGGTAACAATAATAAACATGGGTATTTTCTAATTATTTATATATAATTTTTTATCAAATTATTGATTAGCTTTTAAAAAAATATATTTTCAGCTCATTTTAATTTTGGTTTAATTTTTTGTACTTTTATTATTTTAAACTTGTTTCAGTTACTTGCCAACATTTCTACATTTTTGTCATCTAATATTTATATTTTATTTCAGCTTTATTTGAATTAATATAATATTTTTAAGGTATCAATAATGGGTTACTTTAATATTATTAACATGCTAACATATATTCCAACCACTTATTGGCTTTTAGTTTTATATTCTTAATTAATTTTAATTTCAGTAAAAAAAAATAAAAAAAAATATAACAATTTATTAATTTATTTTATTTCAGCTACTCACCAACATTTCAATTATTTTTTAATTAAAAACATATTTTCTTTGCATTTAAGTTTTTATTTTATTTCTACTTGATTTCAATGAACACAGTGCTCTTAATATGTAAAAGTGTTTTTAATAGTTATGGTAAGAATAATAACCCTGGTTCTGAGCAGCACAAGACCGGACGGGTTAATGAGGGTTTGAGCGAGGACGATGCATTAAGGATTTAAACGAGCGGCTTCAGAGAGCGACTGAAATATAATGTGAATGATTACAGGCTGAGATTCTTCCTGAAGCCGGCGGGTCTCGCGAGGTTAATTGTGCTGAGTTTAGAGGTCTGAGAGAAACACACGTTCAGTTCAACCAAAGACAGCATCTTAGTTTGGATCCAACGAGGAGACATTTAAGATGCCAAATTACAGGACAGGGACTGTGACTCACAATCACGCTCTGCAGGTCCATCATCAAGTCATTTAAAGCTGCTGTAAGTGAACCGTAATGGAAAATATCACTATTAAACCACAGACTCCAAAGAATGATTATGTGTTCACACACTAACAGCACTAGAGCCTGGATAGTGCATTAAACAATGAAACCGCAGGTCAATATTTAAGATTTATGTATCTGAATTGCATTTGGATTACATAGTTTATCATAAACAAACTAATAAACGTAATGCGATGCATATTTTTCAGTCCTACATTGATGAAATGGGTCAGATTTCTGCACTCAAAAAGTCACAGCATAGTTTATTAACTATTTGTGATCAAATTATTAACTATTTATTATAAGCTATTAATCTATTTGGTAATAATAATAATAATAATAATAATAAATTATAATATTTCAAAATGCTTGTATTTTTTATTTCTTAGAATCAGCTATTATTCATAATTTTGTGAATATTATATATAATATAAACAAGGCTAAAATATGACTAGCTGTGGAACAAGTAATATTCAATCAGTCAAAGTGTATTTTTGCATATTTTCTGTAATTGGTATCCCATTTATGATCAGTTCAGTCACTTCTTTCAGAGATACGTCTATCAAAATGAGACATCTCAGTAAAATAGCTTATGCTTTTTGTATTTGAGTACGTGTGTGTGTGTGTGTGCGTGCGTGCGTGTGTGAGTGCATGCGTGTGAGTGCGTGCATGTATGTGTGTGTGTGTGTGTGTGAGTGCGTGTCTGAGTGCATGCGTGTGTGAGTGCATGCGTGTGAGTGCGTGCATGTATGTGTGTGTGTGTGTGTGTGTGTGTGTGAGTGCGTGTCTGAGTGCATGCGTGTGTGTGTGAGTGCATGCGTGTGAGTGCGTGCATGTATGTGTGTGTGTGTGTGTGTGTGTGTGTGTGTGTGAGTGCATGCGTGCATGTGTGAGTGCGTTCGTGTGAGTGCGTGCATGTATGTGTGTGTGTGTGTGTGAGTGCATGTCTGAGTGCATGCGTGTGTGTGTGTGCATGTGTGAGTGCATGCGTGCGTGCGTGAATACGTGTGTGTGCGCGTCTGTGCGCAGGTACTGATCGCTAGAGGTAGATGTGGAGATTGAATCGGGCTGATATTGATCAGAGGAGGCTGACAGTGAAGGCTGTGTTGTGGATCAGATCTTCTGAGATGTCAATCAGTAAGACACTTAATTACTGCAACATAACGAGAACAAAACGTCTAGCATTCTAATAAACACTCACATACAACAGACCTTTTAGTAATCTGCGGTTATTATCAAGCAAACACCATTCAATAAAAATGCTGGCAGCTACAGTATACAATACTGTTCAAAAGTTTATGGTCAGTAGTTTTTTTTTAAAGAAATTAATTAATTAAGGATGAATTAAATTGATCAAAAGTGACAGTAAAGACATTTATAATGCTACAACAGATTTCAATTTCAAACAAATGCTGTTCTTTAGAACTTTCTATTCATCTGAAAAATAAAATGTATTACAACTTTCCAAAAACATGATTTCCGAAGATCATGTGACTCTGAAGACTGGAGTAATGATGCTGAAAATACAGCTTTGATCACAGAAATAAATTACAGTTTAAAACATTCATAGAAAACAGCTATTTTAAATTGTAATGATATTTCACAGTTTTTAATGCATTTATGATCAAATTAATGCAGCCTTGTTGAGTTTCTTTCATCAAATCTTTGGCCAGATGTGTCGATAGCTATGAAAAACATGCATTTTATGCCATCACAATATTAATGCAGCCTATGTATGAGCTGTATATTCTTTCATAAAATCTGTTGGCACAGATGTGTCGATATGCTATGAACAAATGTTTAATAAACTGATTCTGATTCTGATTCTAAAAACTGTGCACAGATCAAAGACCTCTCTTCATCTGATGCTCAGCTTGCTGCTGTTCTTCTCTGTAAATCCTGCTGGTTTGTCACAAAGCCGTTCTCAGGGTTTAAAGACGAGCTCGACACCGGTTCGCCAGCACAGGATTATCCACTCATTCGTGTTTCTAGTTCAGTGAGTGAAATATTATTCCCCATAATGCCTGGAGCTCATGTTCATGCACAGAGCCAGCACAACTCAAACAGCATCATGTTTGCCTGACGTCTGTGTTCATCAATACATAATTAGAGACTAATCTAACTCATAATAAAACTGATTTTAACAAACTATTGCTTGCTGGTTGTTACACCACCAGTCTGCAAACAGATAAAGTGGCTCTTGTTAAATGCTTTATATTAGTCAGAGCTCATCTTTACACACACATCATCTGAAGATAATGACGCAAAACTTCTTTCTTTTGGTCTTTAATGTGGTGGAAGAAGTGTGTGCAGCTTAAAGTGATTTGGAGAAATGTGTCTCAGCAATGGATGCTCTGCAGTGAATGGGTGCCGTCAGAATGGGAGTCTGATAAAAACATCACAATAATCCACAGTCCATCAATTAACATCTGGAGAAGACAAAAGATGAAACGAATCCAGCATTAAGACGTTTATAACTAAAATACGAGTCCATAATAACTCTTCCTAAAGTGGAAAAGTGTTCTGGTCTGAATCAGGAGAGAAATCTGCACAGATCAAGCAGTGTTTACAAGACAAAACAGATCAAAACAAAATATGTGGCTGGAGACAACAGCAGATGCACTTTTTCACAGAAGGGAGAGTTATTATGAACTCTTATTTGAGTTAAAAAACATCTTAATAATGGATTTGTTACAGCTTTTGTCTTCTCCAGATGTAACTGATGGAATGGATTATTGTGATGTTTTTATCAGACTCTCATTCTGACGGCACCCATTCACTGCAGAGCATCCATTGCTGAGACCCTAATGCAGAGACACATTTATCCAAATCTGATGAAGAAACAAACTCATTTAAATCTTAAATGACTTAAGGTTGAGCACATTTATAGCACATTTTTATTACTGGGTGAACTATTCCTTCAATAACCTAATTGATCTGACTTTTCTAATCTAATCTGGCTTTATGGGAAACCAAAGTGTCCACTGACTGAATCTCTCAAACTCTGATCTGGTTGGTTTTGTTCATGCCTTTAAACTGAAAATCTTGTTCACTGTAAAAAAAATCAAAAGTTGAGAAAACTTAAAAGTTTAATTAAGGCAACCAGCTTCAGCAGATTGTTGATTTTTCATCAGCTTGATTTTGTAGGAGATTGTTGAGTTTTCTCAACTTTTGTTTTTTTACAGCGTTGAAACGCCTCTAAAGAAAACAAATGAAAAACATGCTTTCAAAAGTGAGCAGTTGGAGCTCATGTACTGTGACGTCTCATAAAACACAGAAAGATCCTGAAGATCCGTCTGAGGTGATGAGTAAGATGCTGGTGCTTCATATTAGTATTACGCTTAAAATTACCCTGCTTTATAATCCTGCACAACGACCCATAGATAAAAAACTATTACAGCTGTTTCCATGGAAAACAAAATGACCATCTCCTGCTCTCCTCTTTCCCAAAAGACAGTCACAGATTCATTGTCCTCTTAAAAGCTGACGTGAAGCCACTTCACAGACTAGTGATGTAACAACTAATAAACAACGGTAAGTTACTGTAACATCACTTAACCAAGTACGATATGTTCTGAATCAACATTTCTGAACCAATTTCCCATCCACCAATCAGATTTTAGGATTATGTAGACCTGGGCCCGTATTCTCAAAGAATCCATTTAGAGAGCTCCTAACTTACCTTAAACGTTTCTAACTAGGAGTCTTAGCTTAAAAGTGATTCAGGACCAATCTGAGAGCATCTGAGTGAGGAAAACAGAAACTGTTATCTTAGTGAGGAGGCGGGGCTGACCCTGTTGCTAGGTAAGATACAGTCTTTTGAAGACTGTGATTGGTTGTTTGTCAAAGAAGGAAATAAAAGAGTGCTTTTAAGAGTAGGGTTTATTATAAGCCTTCACTTTGAAATAACAGGCGTAATTTTACCTGTTTTACCATACACTCTCTCTCTCTCACACACATTATATATGTATATATATATATTCTTTATTTACCATGCTGTCATACTTAACGTATTTTATAGGAAATGAACAGCGACACAATAAGGTTCAGAAAGTGCTGTCAGGTACAGACCCAAAGCATTACTGCTGCATAGTTGCATTTTTCCAGTTGCCAAACATGTTAATGTAGTTAATTTAGGGATTACGTCCATTTCTGGCGCTATGGCATTTCTGCGAAGTGTCGGAGATGTTAAGCATGTCTCAAATAAGATCGGTCACAAACATGATCCCAGCACGATCTAATGTGTAGCGTCTTATTAACTCGCTGTCATGCATTGTGTGCAACACATTTCTTCTCCCTCTTCATGTTTCGTCCATTTTCTCCACTGCTAAAGAAACTCTTAAACCTCTTAAAAGTCCTCGTTCGTATTCCTAACAATTTTGGACCTTAAGACCTCTTTTAAGGGTTAAGATGCTTTCTGAATTAATTTTTTCTTTACTGGGATATTTTCTTTAATTTTAAGAGGAAACACCCACATTTCTAAGAATATTCTTAGAATATTGTTACTAGGAGCAACTCTAAGCACCGGGTGTGTCTCACTGTTGTCTAAAAGTGAAGCTGCGGGCTCTTTGATCGCCCCCTGGTGGCTGGCTGCAGTACAGGTCATAAACCCTGCCCTCTCCATGTAAACGAATGGGACTTGGGACGCTGATATATGTTCAATTGTTCATTTCTGTGATAAGTTTGATTTTAGCTAGTAATTTGATGCTATAAAAATGGGACATGTCGTTATGGTTGATTGGGTCTGCGGGTGTTTGGGCGGGAGTTTGATTCCGCGGCTCCACCTCACGACTCTACTCTGGCTCCAAAAGAACCTCTACTGTGCAGACTCGGGCTCCAAACGAACCTCTACTGCACAGACTCTGGCTCCAAACGAATCTCTACTGCGCAGACTCTGGCTCCAAACGAATCTCTACTGCGCAGACTCGGGCTCCAAACAAACCTCTACTGCGCAGACTCTGGCTCCAAACGAATCTCTACTGCGCAGACTCTGGCTCCAAACGAATCTCTACTGCGCAGACTCGGGCTACCTCTACTGACTCTGGCAAACTCTCTACTCTGGATCTCTACTGCGCAGACTCGGGAATCTCTACTGCGCAGACTCTGGCGAATCTCTACTGCGCAGACTCGGGCTCCAAACCTCTACTGCGCAGACTCTGGCTCCAAACGAATCTCTACTGCGCAGACTCTGGCTCCAAACGAATCTCTACTGCGCAGACTCGGGCTCCAAACGAATCTCTACTGCGCAGACTCTGGCTCCAAACGAATCTCTACTGCGCAGACTCTGGCTCCAAACGAATCTCTACTGCGCAGACTCTGGCTCCAAACGAATCTCTACTGCGCAGACTCTGGCTCCAAACGAATCTCTACTGCGCAGACTCGGGCTCCAAACTCTCTACTGCGCAGACTCGCTCCAAACGAATCTCTACTGCGCAGACTCTGGCTCCAAACGAAACTGCGCAGACTCGGGCTCCAAACTCTCTACTGCGCAGACTCTGGCTGAATCTCTACTGCGCGGCTCCAAACGAATCTCTACTCAGACTCTGGCTCCAAACGAACTCTACTGCGCAGACTCTGGCTGAATCTCTACTGCACAGAACTCCAAAACCTCTACTGCGCAGACTCTGGCGAAGACTGCGCAGACTCTGGCTCCAAACGAACCTCTACTACTCGGGCTCCACGAATCTCTACTGACTCGGGCTCCAAACGAATCTCTACTGACTCTGGCTCCAAACGAATCTACTGCGCAGACTCGGGCTCCAAACGAATCTCTACTGCGCAGACTCGGGCTCCAAACAAACCTCTACTGCGCAGACTCGGGCTCCAAACGAATCTCTGCTGCGCAGACTCGCTCCAAATGACTGTGCAGACTCTGGCTCCAAACAAACGCAAATTCTGGCTCCAAACGAACCTCTACTGCGCAGACTCTGGCTCCAAACGAACCTCTACTGCGCAGACTCTGGCTCCAAACAAACTTCTACTACTGGCGCAGACTCTGGCTCCAAACAAACTTCTACTGCGCAGACTCTGGCTCCAAACGAACCTCTACTGACGCTCCAAACGAACTTCTACTGCGCAGACTCTGGCTCCAAACGAACCTCTACTGCGCAGACTCTGGCTCCACACGAATCTCTACTGCACAGACTCTGCCTCCACACGAATCTCTACTGTGCAGACTCTGGAATCTCTACTGCACAGACTCTGCTCCAACGAATCTCTACTGCACAGACTCTGCCTCCACACGAATCTCTACTGTGCAGACTCTGGGCTGACTCTGAACGAATCTCTACTACTCCACACGACTGCGCAGGGCTACTAACACGAATCTCTAAGACTCGCACCTCTACAGACTCTGGACTACTGGCTCCAAACGAACCTCTACTGCGCAGACTCGGGCTCCAAACGAACCTCTACTGCGCAGACTCGGGCTCCAAACGAATCTCTACTGCGCAGACTCGGGCTCCAAACGAATCTCTACTGCGCAGACTCGGGCTCCAAACGAATCTCTACTGCGCAGACTCTGGCTCCAAACGAATCTCTACTGCGCAGACTGGCTCCAAATTATGTAATTTACTCAATATGGCAGCAGCCATACTGAGATGCATTCGCTTCACTTTTCTATAGTGGAATGAAGCGTAGATGCATCGTCCATCTTTTTTACAGTCTATGCTTAGCTTTTTCATGAATACGGGCCCTGGTTATTATCAACCAATCGTCTTTTAGTGGTAGTTAATGGACTACGGGTTAGAACGGTGCTTGCTTGGCAGAAATCAAACAAACCATGTGGATCACATCCTTCTGGGAAAAATCCCAGTGATCACAATGGTTTGTGTGTAACCAGAGACTACAAGTAATCAAACCAGTGCAGTAGTTTGGAAAAACACTGTAACGTGTGTTTTGTTTGTCAAGATCACGGACAGGACATTATACTGAACAAACGACTACATGTAGAAAGGAAAACACCAATAAACCTGGCAGCTGAGGAAAAAGCAACATGATTTGCATGTGGAGGAACTTAATGATGCGTGATGATTAGTGATTAGCCGGCGTTTAGACGAGTCTTCTCAGACTGGGCTTAATTACGGGATTCAGTTCTGCGAATGAATGGCTAATTAAGTCCAGCTAATGGAGGCGATGCAGGACGCCATCGGACGACCACTGATACGAGTTCATATAATCATGTACATATTCAATATAAATTATTTGATGAATAACTAAAAATATTATTGTAACTATAGTTTTTAGCCAAATATTGGTCTCATATTCCATATTTTTGATACTCTGCTATTCAATAGTTTGGGGTAAGATTAAAAACAATTATAATAAAATACTTTAATCCTGCAATAATGCATTAAATTCAAAAATTGACAGTAAATACATTTATAATGTTACAAACGTTTTCTGTTTCAAATAAATGCTGTTCTTTTTTACTTTCTATCCACAGTTTCCACAAAAATATTGTGCAGCACAACTGTTTTCATCATTGATAATAATCAGAAATGTTTCTTGATCATAAATCAGAATATTATTATGATTTCTGACGATCATGTGACACTGAAGACTGGAGTAATGATGCTGAAAATACAGCTGCGCATCACATAAATCAATTAATAGCTGTTAAAACTAGGGCTGTCAGTTTAACGTGTTAATTAGTTATGAAAAAAAGTATGCGATTAAAATATTTTAATGCAGATAACGCACTGACCCCGCCCCCAGACTTGTACGTCATCTTACATTTCATACAGTTGACTTTACAAATATGATGCAGGACACAACTCCATAAATGCAGTTATGGCCTAAAATTCAAGATATTGGTGCAATATTGATGCCCCTGTATGAGTTGTCTCATATTAATAAAAAGTTAAAGTCACATCATAATCGTTGCTCGGAGGGGTGTTTAGTTTCTGACTGTATCAGTCGTTTTGAACGAATCGTGTGAATCAATGATTCAAAACCCATTCATAAAGACAGCCGTTTACTTCATTACTGACTGAATCATTTAATTAATTAATAATAATAATAATAATAATAATAAACAATTAAGGGATAGTTCACCTAAAGAACGTAAATTATGTAATTTACTCTCGTTTCAAACCGGTCTTTTGTGGAAAAACTAAATCTTTTGTTGTAATAAAGCTGTTTTGGTTACCGATGGCTTTCATTGTATGAACAAACAATACTGAGATTTTTCTCAAAGTATCATCTTCTATGTTCCATAGTTTATGTTTATAGCCTAAATGTTTATGTGTAATAAATTATGTTGAATCAAATAAAAAATACAAATTCTAAATTCTTTAAGTAATGTCTTCTTGATACTTTCTCTTAACAATAATCTTTTGTTGGTATTTTCACAGTCAAAGGTATTTAGATAAATGAATGGCCACATCATGTAATTAAAATCTAAAGCGAGGACCTCACAGCAGCCGTGTGGTGAAGTGCGGTTGATCACCTGCTCCTTGATCTCCTGGAGTTTGTTGCTCTGTTCTCTGATGTCATGGAGGAGCTGGAGAGCTTTATCATCTTCCTGTGACACTTCAACACGAGCCTGTTCCAGACTGCACTTCAGACTCTACACACACACACACACACACACACACACACACACACACACACACACACACACACACACACACACACACACACACACACACACACACACGTCTGTTATACTGAGATGCAGCGGCGGATGGAACGCAAGGTCAGAACAAAAAATTAACAGCGTGCCAAGAGTGCTTTTATCAGCAGGTGTATTTGCATTAAAGACAGAACATCAAGAGTGCAGATATGAAATCGAGTCAGTTTTGCTGTTCTAGATATAAAACAATAGATACGTCCATCAGAGAGTGCACTGATAAAGTCCTGCTGTCAGAGGGAACGAACTAAACAACTAGCCGTTAGCCAAGGGATAATAATCAGCCTTACTTTTGAGCTCAAATTAGACCAATCTAGGTTTTCATTTAGAATTTTTTACTGACTTTTAAAGAAAAAGACCTGGGCCCGTATTTATCAAGCCTCGAAGAATTACTCTCAAGAACACTAATAAGAATTGACTTAAGTAAAAAAAAATTATTGGCTCAAAGCTGTGCCTAAAAGTTAGTTATCAATCATCTCAGTCGTAATTTAAGCGAAGTGTAGGACTAAATCTTAAGTGTCAGTCCTAGAGATGATTCACGACACTTTGCTGTGCCACAAACGGGATTTTGGATGACGACATACGCATGGACCAATCACTGAATGGATTTCTTTAATTATGAATATTCTCAGGTAAATTCACATTGAATGGTTAAATTCCTAATAGCAGTTTACATTCAACACACATTTGACAATAAATCATTTTCAAGAGAATACATTATGGCAAGAAAACGAAGCGTCAACTCAATTTAGGGTGCCGATAGACTATAGTATAGTGTAACGTTGATAGTCAAAGATATCGCCCGTTGCTGATGCCTTTGACGACAGCGAGACGATTATTATTATCCGTCATAAATAGACCAGGTGCCTATCTTTAGTGATGCAGGGAGCCGCTTCAGAAACTGACCAGCTCTGGTGGCCGTGGAGCTGTAACGCGCCGCAGACGTGTGCAGTGTTAATAAGGGTCAAGAGATGTATTCATCATACAGTGTAGATCGCATAACACTCGTTATGATGTTCTTTGGTAATGTAAACGTTCTTTGCTCGTTTTGAATAACTGAGGAAATGTAACCGTTTGATTAAGTGCTCGTAGCCAAACATTAAGAACATTCTTCCTCTGAATCCTTTCCTGAAAGACTCTCACACGTCTCCGTCTCCTCAGCACCATCACAAGCCCCTGCTGGCAACTCCTAACCTCTTGAGAGACCTCTCCAGCTGTCTTAAATAACTGGGAGAGTAAGAGGGATTCTTAGCTTTAAGAAATCTGATAACTTGCTTTTATACCTAAGTTTGAAAGTAGGAGTACATTTCATGAATTCTCAACACGTAAGACTAAAATGGCACTTTGATACTTTATAAGGATGCACAATATATCTGTGACCATGTTAATAAGTGGTGGAATCACCCAAAGATTTTGGATACTATATCTGTAACTTCTCAATGTCAGTTAGTGGTAATGGCCCTTGGTGTATTTTTAGATGCATATGATCAAATGCACTGTGGTTCAGTGCGAGTTCATCTACAGCAGCGGTACTCAATTCCAGTCTAATGTGTGCGAGACGTGAATTTAAATTATATATATTTAGAGAGGTATGTGATGTCACACACGTCCGTGTGTGAAGATGTTGTGCAGCGCAAATCCAATGAATGAATGTTCCGAAGTGAACATGTGAAGATGTCCCCTGCTCAGGGAGTAGGGAGCAATGGACACTGTGTAGGGAGCATGTCGATTGGAACACAGTTAATGCACGGAGCGCACTTCTAACGAGCTGATTATCTAAATCAGGTGTGTTAACTAAGAGAGACATGCAAAATATGCATAGGTGGGGGGGCGAGGACTGGAATTGAGAACCGCTGATCTGCAGTGAGATGAAAGTCGTTTGGCTTCAGCACTATTAAAAGAGTAGATGTTGATCCCCAAACACAGCATTAGTTGTGAATAAAACATATATATTATTGCATAAAATATTTGCCTATAAACACAATTTCCTTTCTGTGAGTTTCTGAGAGAACAAAATCTTCACTTTCTGGGAAACTGTGTAAAGTATCAGTTTTTTAAATAGAAAATAAACAAATAATTCCCCACATAATAATGATTTGTGCCTCAGAGCGTGTAGGTGAGATGCAATAACAAATGCTATTCTGTAAG
The DNA here is from genome assembly GCA_027422405.1 of Ptychobarbus kaznakovi. Taxonomy (NCBI): domain Eukaryota; kingdom Metazoa; phylum Chordata; class Actinopteri; order Cypriniformes; family Cyprinidae; genus Ptychobarbus; species Ptychobarbus kaznakovi. The sequence continues at coordinate 10,647,134 of CM049797.1, forward strand.
TGTTTCCGTTGTAGTTTGTTGCAATGTAAAAAAAAAATCTCTAAAATAAGCATTTTTTTATTTTAAGCACATTTTGGTGTTTTCATTTAGGCTTTTATGCACCATTACAAAATTTGCATAAAACTGTGGATGGAAATAACAACACAGCAACTGCCTTTCATTTGCATACACGCGAGTCCGTTTGTGTGCATTCTGACATCTAATTACTGCATTTCCCCCAAACTTTAACAGCTGAACCAATGCTTTCTTCTCAAAGGTTTTATGCGATGTTCCGGTTTAATGTGTAGCTTTAGATAAATACATGTGTTGTGTTGAGGATCAAGAAGCAAGGGATGTTTTAGATAATGGATGACTGAAGCACTAAACAACAGTTAACCATCTTTTCTGATGGAGGACAAAACCTGCAAAAATGTCAAATTAATGTAACAAAAGGAAAATAAAGGAATAAATGACTCGATCAAACAAAAATTATTACATTTTTAATTCAATTTAGTCAAATTAATTTTTACAACCTTTTTGATTAAAAAAATATTTTCTGTATTTATTTTTAACTTTCTATTTATTTTAGCTTTATTTTTATTTATTTTTTTGTTTATTTGCATATTTATTTTTATGAATTAAGCATTTATGCACATAAATAAATTGCATTATTTAAATGTGGAGAAAATTGACTCTGGGAATAAATACATAAACACTAAAAAAAATAGTAAAATAAAGAAATGAATTTATTAAAAATGAATCAAATTAATAAAAATACAGTTAAAATAAAGACAATAATAACAAATAAAATAAGAAAACAAATACAGGTCTATTTATTTATTTTCCATTTATTACATTTTTATTTCTGCAGGTTTTTGTCCTCATACTTTATACAGAATATTGTTGTTTTTTTCTTATATTTTGCCAAAATTTCTTTAAAATCGACGCATCTCTAATTTCTTGTCCTTCATCATTTAAAGCACAGCTTGCTTGTGTCTATATGATTCCTGAATGACTGTCACTGTTCTAGAACGAGGGTTTGGGCGTCACTCACGCTGCATTCGGTGATGTAGGTGGCAAGGTCCTGCTCCAGGATGCTCCTCTGTGTCTCGGAGGCTTTGAGCTCCACATCCTTCTGCTGGAGGACTGACTCCAGGTCAGTCATCTTACGCTGAAACCGTGAGATCTCCTGCTCCATCTGAGCGGACACAAACACAAGCACCAGGTCTAAATGCATTTAACACCAACACAAGCACACACACACCTGCGCATGAGCAGCATCAGTGACATTAACTAATAACTGACATTAATTAATCATTAATAAATCATTAATAATCTAATTGAACTAATAATCGTGACTCTTTAAAGTCAGAGCTGGGTTGAATTTGAATCGATTCTCATTTTGATGAACCAATACTGCTTCTTAAACGCCATTATCAATCTTTTAGCTATTCATAAACACAATAAACTCTGTCCTTCGTTACTGAAAAAGCATGAGTAAAATCATAAAATCATCTCTTCTGCTTTACTTCTAGCTATAGCATCAAATAAACATGACTGAACTTCAGAAGGTGTTGAAAGAAGCAGAACAACTTAATTAAATAAATCATTTCTCATTTAACCGATCAATCAATCAGCCGCAGAAAAACGTCAATAAATCATCTTGTAAACAGTGTCCCGTATAACGTCATATTTAGCTCAGGAAAGACATTCAATGTCCATAAACTCATTTGTTGGCTAGAAAAATAACTCTAGAGAGGAGCATTTTGATTAATATGTGCACTATATTACATATTCATTATCTTTCCTTCACCTGTTCTTTGAAAAAAATCAAACATCAAAGATTTTATAACAGCCACTGTTTAAATATTAATAATATTTCAACAATAAATAGGAGTAGAAACAGCATTATATCCTTTAAACTTTTTTTATATAAACTGCGTTTTGTGCCATTTAAATGTTTGATCATTTTAACTTTATAATATTACAGTAATGTACCAAATTACAGGGTTCTTTGGAAGCTTGTTTCCATCACAGCATAAAAAAAAAAAAAAATAAAATTTTTTTAATCTCAAAATTCACTTTTTTCTCGAAATTCTGATGTTATATCTCATAATTCAGATTTTCCTCCTAGCGATTTTTTGCAGCTCATAATTCTGACTTTTCTTCACACAATTGCTAGATATAAACGCAAAATTGCAATATATTGCCAGACATAAACTCTCAATACTAAAAAGAAAAGTTGAATTGTTTACTATCGGTAAGCCCCGCCCCCCTTAGTTACGGTTGCTCCCTCGGACAAACAAACAAACAAACAAACAGTCGCTGTCTTACTATGAGAGCCGCAGTGTGAAAACCTTGTCCCTCGATGTTTTTGCACAATTTTGGACACAGAAGGCCACCGAATGGGAATGAAATATTCCATGGAGTGATTTATTAAATGTTTAAAAATAAATACGGTGGGTAACTCGAAGCGAGGGTTTACAGATCACAATATTACGATCGCGGATGACAACATGCAGGATCAACACTGTTCATGTATCACAAGATATGATTAAATTAATGTACATTTAACAAGTTTAATATGGAGAGACACTGACATGTAGCCCTTCGTTCATGTGTTTTTGACCTACACCGTACAAGACACGAGAACAGTAGGTTTGTACGTTAACATGGACTCATAACTTTAACATGAGCTAGTTTTATCCAGAGATACCTTGCTGAAACACAAGATAACATTAACAAGCTTGAGCAGATGAAAAGTGTAACTTAATGAGTGTAGGACAAGCAGAAAATTAATGTTTTTGTCTTCATTTAGACTGGGTTGAATGCTTAGGGACATTTTGCTCTGTTTTGTTTTGATTTAGGACATGTAATATAATAAATGATATTGCCCATCCTCTCAGGATACCTGGAATCAGTGTTACAAGTACCCCAGGAGCATAGTTTTAACATTTTTGAAGCATTAAACCGATGCAAGCTTTGCATCTTCCGATGTTTCTCTATGGTGCTGAAACCTAAAGACGTCCGAGTTCCGTGCAACTGATACTCGACTCCCATTGGCTCGTCTGCGTTCGAGGGGAGGGGCTTACCGAGAGCTCAATTGTAAGATGCAAACACAGTTCTGAGTTTTAAGAGAGATTGCAAGGAAAAGTACAAGTTAGTGTGTTAATGTAGTTTAAATATCTGTTTTCATTCAGACTCTACCCAGAAATCTCTGTGCTCTAACCTTGTGGCATTTGTCTTGAGTGTCTTGCAGTTCTTTGCTTTTGACGTGCAGTTTCTTTTCCATGGAGTTGGTCTTGGCAGGAGAGTTGAGCCCTGTGCCAACCGATCTGACGACACAAAGAAAAACATACCTAATCAGAACCACAACAGACGTACATTTACACTCATCTAGTTAGAAATCTCCAAGATGAAGAAGTGTGTGAGATTTAGTTTTTCCTGGGAATGTAGGGAATAATCACACACGCATGTCTGCTCAGCCTTTCACATTCATTACACACTCATGTGAATTAATTCATTTAAAACCAAAGAACATCATCTTAATTAACATGATGACGTAAACGTCAGGGAACATTTGCATCAGGAACACTAACCGCAAGTGTCACAAAACCACAAGCAAATGAAAACAGAAGCTACATTTATCTCAGATTAGATTAACAGAGATTTGTCATAACAAAACTCCAATTCAGTTCATTAACAAGGACAGACCATCCACATCATGTCAAGACAAGCATTCACTTTCATCACATAACGCTTGTGTCTTGCTCAAGCGATCTGAACTCGAAGATCTCCGTCTCTGCCATTAGACATCGGCTCATTACAGCTGAAAGTGCTGAGGAGAGACACACACACACACACACACACACACACACACGCAGTCTCACACACACGCAGTCTCACACACACACACACACACACACACGCACACACACACACACACACACACACACACACACACACACACACGGGTCACATCACCACAACAACTGTCCTTCATTTACACACACATGTGAGTCTGTTTAAGTTCTGCACAATTTGAAATCAAATTACTGCCGTTTCCAAACTGACCCATAATTACTCATTTTAACAGCATAATTAACCTGTGCTCTTTCATCAGCGTGTACTCATTTAATGATGTCATTTGCTCATGTAAAACAGGAAGTTGACCTCTTTTCTCTCTTGGATGATAAGAGCACACAGTGCGCTCACCACACACCAGCTCAGGTGGAGAGGAGAGAGAGTCTAGAGACAATCAAGTGTATGCTCTCACCACAAAACAGGTGGAGAGGAGAGAGAGTCATAGAGACATGCTACAGGTGGAGAGGAGAGAGTCTAGAGCCAATCAGCTCACCAAACCAGCTACAGGTGGAGAGGAGAGAGAGTCATAGAGACAACTGATACCTAGTTTCGTGAGTAAACACATTGTCACCACACACCAGAAGGTGGGGAGAAGAGAGAGTCATAGAGCCAATCAAGTGTACGCGCTCACCACACACCAGCTACATGGGGAGGAGACAGAGTCATAGAGCCAATCAAGTGTATGCTTCACCACACACCAGCTACATGGAGAGGAGAGAGAGTCATAGAGCTCAAGTTATTCACCACACACCAGTGTGGAGAGGAGACAGATTGCTGTACACCCAAAGCACAGGTGGAGAGGAGAGAGAGTCATAGAGCCAATCAGTGTATGCTCTCACCACACACCAGCTACAGGTGGAGAGGGGGAGTCTCTCCTCAACCACCACCAGCTGTAAAGGCGGAGAGGAGAGAGAGACATAGAGCCAATCAAGTGTACGCGCTCACCACACACCAGCCACTCATAGAGACAATCAATGTATGCGCTCACCACACACCAGCTACAGGTGGAGAGGAGAGAGAGTCATAGAGCCGATCAAGTGTATGCGCTCACCACACACCAGCTACAGGTGGAGAGGAGAGAGAGTCATAGAGCCGATCAAGTGTATGCGCTCACCACACACCAGCTACAGGTGGAGAGGAGAGAGAGTCATAGAGATCAAGTGTATGCGCTCACCACACACCAGCTACAGGTGGAGAGGAGAGAGAGAGAGAGTCAGTGTAGAGACAATCAAGTAGAGAGAGTCATAGAGACAATCAAGTGTATGCGCTCACCACACACCAGCTACAGGTGGAGAGGAGAGAGAGTCATAGAGACAATCAAGTGTCACCACACACCATGCAGGTGGAGAGGAGAGAGAGTCTCACCACACACCAGCTACAGGTGGAGAGGAGAGAGAGTCATAGAGCTACAGTGTAGTCAGAGTCAATCAAGTGGAGAGGAGAGAGAGTATGCAAGTGTATGCTCACCACACACCAGCTACAGGTGGAGAGGAGAGAGAGTCATAGAGCCAATCAAGTGTATGCGCTCACCACACACCAGCTACAGTGGAGAGGAGAGAGAGTCATAGAGCCAATCAAGTGTATGCGCTCACCACACACCAGCTACAGGTGAGAGAGAGTCATAGAGACAATCAAGTGAGCTCACCACACACCAGTCATGGAGAGGAGAGAGAGTCAGTGTATCAAGTGTATGCAAGTGTATGCTCACCACACACCAGCTACAGGTGAGAGAGAGAGAGAGCTCACCACACACCAGCTACAGGTGGAGAGGAGAGAGAGAGAGCCAATCAAGTGTATGCAAGTGTATGCGCTCACCACACACCAGCTACAGGTGGGAGAGAGAGAGTCATAGAGTCAAGTGTAGCTCTCACCACACACCAGCTACAGGTGGAGAGGAGAGAGAGTCAGATCAACCACGAGTCAGTGCACGTGACATACAGCTGTACATGATTCAGATTTTAATTGGAATTGAGGTTTCAAAAAGGATGCAGGACTGTAATCTACTTCACAATCAAATTCAAAGAAATTGGTAACTTTACAATAAGGTCCCATTAGTTAACATTAACTGACAATGAACAATATTTCTGCAGCATTTATTAGACTTAATGTTAATGCCAAAATTTACTAATGCATTTTTCATTAATACTGTGATCTTACATGAACAATGTATTTATTTTTATCAACCCACACTGACAAAGGCTAATAAATAGTGTACAATATATAGTTCACGTTAACCAATGCATTAACTGATGTAGCAAATGAGACCTTACTCAAAAGTGTTACAAAGAAATTAATGACAATTTTTTTCATGTATTATTTTTTTTATTAATATAACTATTTTTTAAGATATGTTTGAAATGCCACCTTTAAATATTTGTATTTAGTTTATACATTTCATATTTATTAAATGTACTTTTGTGGATTAGGGTGGAAGAACACATCTCCCAGAATGCATTTTGCATATGCAAACCTGAGACTGAAATTCAGAAGATTGTGAAGAAAAAATAAATAAAAGTAAAACTATTACCCGATTTGACTCCGCCCTAAGTCTGCCATTGGTCAGTCAAAATGATAGACTCCTGGTGACTCCGCCCTAAGTCTGCCATTGGTCAGTCAAACTGATAGACTCCTGGCTCCTCCCACCCCTTTGACTCCGCCCTAAGTCTGCCATTGGTCAGTCAAACTGATAGACTCCTGGCTCCTCCCACCCCTTAGACTCCGCTCTAAGTCTGCCATTGGTCAGTCAAACTGATAGACTCCTGGCTCCTCCCACCCCTTTGACTCCGCCCTAAGTCTGCCATTGGTCAGTCAAACTGATAGACTCCTGGCTCCTCCCACCCCTTTGACTCCGCCCTAAGTCTGCCATTGGTCAGTCAAACTGATAGACTCCTGGCTCCTCCCACCCATTTGACTCCGCTCTAAGTCTGCCATTGGTCAGTCAAACTGATAGACTCCTGGCTCCTCCCACCCCTTTGACTCCGCCCTAAGTCTGCCATTGGTCAGTCAAACTGATAGACTCCTGGCTCCTCTCAGTCCTTTGACTACGCTCTAAGTCTGCCATTGGTCAGTCAAACTGATAGACTCCTGGCTCCTCCCACCCCTTTGACTCCGCTCTAAGTCTGCCATTGGTCAGTCAAACTGATAGACTCCTCCCACCTTTTAGACTCCGCTCTAAGTCTGCCTATTGGTCAGTCTGAGCCATTGGTCAGTCAAACTGATAGACTCCTGGCTCCTCCCACCCCTTAGACTCCGCTCTAAGTCTGCCATTGGTCAGTCAAACGGATAGACTCCTCCCACACCCACCCAACTGATGGAGTCAGAAACTGATGAGCAATATTTGGAAAGCAGCACAGATGCTCTTCAGGAAGCCAAAGTACCAATGGATTTCAGTTGAAAACTCACATAGGAAACCAAGGCACAAAGAAATGCCTAAATATAGAGAACCGACCGCCTACAACAGTAAGAGACACGTGAACCTCAGAGCGAACCAACAAAAGACAGGAAACATCTTGAGCTCCCACGTGCATCATATATCGGTGATTCAGAACTGAAGAAATATTGTCTGACGGATAAACATGATCCAAAAATAAAGAGTGAAATCCCAGCCTCCGCACAATCACAACAGACATTACAGACAGAGACGGAGAGAGAATAAAACGGACAAAAATACTGCAGAGGAGGAAAGACGAACCAATCGCAGCAGCTCGTGAATATTAGCTTTGAGCGTCGTTCTGACAGCTCGTCCTGAAGACCTTTAGCTTGAGCTTGAATCAGAAACACAGTCAACAGTATTCATGTGCACAAACGGTTCAGTCTGCTCAGAGTTTCCTGCTGAAGGAGACGTCTCAAACAGAGAGAAGAGCATTCTGGCCATGCTTTTCTAATATATGACCCTGGAGCACAAAACCAGTCTTAATTCTTAAGTGTCAATTTTGTGAAATTATAGATCTGAAAGCCGAATAAATAATCTTTCCATTGATGTATGGTTTGTTATGATCGGACAATATTTGAAAATCTGGAATCTGAGGGTGCAAAAAAAATCTAAATATTGAGAAAATCATCTTTAAAGTTGTTCAAATGAAGTTCTTAGCAATGCATATTACTAATCAAAAATTAAGTTTTGATATATTTACTGAACAAATTTACTAAATATCTTCATGGAACATGATCTTAATATCCTAATGATTTTTGGCATTAAAGAAAAATCTATAATTTTGACCCATACAGTGTATTGTTGGCTATTGCTACAAATATACCTGTGCTGCTTATGACTGCTTTTGTGCTCCAGGGACACATTCGGTGAGCTTCCTCTGGATAAATTCCCATCGAATAGCTTCGGCGTTCACAAGTATTTGTTATTTTTATGATAACTTATTTTTGGAAACATCACACATTTATTACTTTCAAAAATGTTCTTAAAACAGCCGTAAAGAGAAAAACAATCAATCAGAATTCAATAATTATCTTTTTTAAGCATGAGTGTGTTAGATTAGTTTTCAGTCTGCGCAGCTAATTATGGCAATTACCAAATCCACGTGTTTATCACACCAATGTACATATTTTGTGACAGCAAATCAAAGTTAGTAATTATGAAGGCTATAATTCAAAATAAATTGATAATATCGTCTTTTCTTCAAAACTACATATACATTTTTAAATGTGTGTAAGAATAAAATGCAAAGCCATTTAAGGTCTTAATTTAGACAAAAATCTATTTAATGACTTTTAATGCCCTGCAGAAATTAGCAATATTAAAGTCAATGGATTTCAGTTATTTAGTGTCCTCATTCAATATCGTCAAGCCAAGAAATGCAAAAATATATTGATATATTGTAAATGTATACGGCAATGTAAAATGCACTCACTAGTCTTGGTACCAACTACTGATTTTTTAGATATTATTCTTTGCCCCACATCTGTACAGAACACAAAACCAGGGCTCCAGAAGAACAAATTAAAATAGAAATCACATCGATTTCCTCCACAGAGCACTATAATGTATAAAGACCCCAGATTCATCACAAGCTCAGCTTCTGTAGAGACACACGTCAGCTTCGTTTTATGACCATCAATCATGTTTGAAAGCCAAATTGCTGGTGAATACACTAAACCATAATGGGAGAAGTTGCTGTTATCATGGAAACAGAAAGAAGGCTCGGTGGTGACCCCCCTTCCCATGAAGCATTGCGGCTGATGTAATCCAATCAGTCCGCCTTCACTCACAAACGACTTGTTTATAGAGCTACATTTATTTCTAATGAAAGTTGTTTTTTAACTGCACCGTTGTTTCTGGTTCGATTCCATCAAGTGTCATGGGATGAGAGCAGTTCATTAACCTCGTTTAGCACACAGTCGCTCTTATTTTCAGATGTTTAATGAATCGTCTCATCAAGAAGTTGGGCTTCTCCTCAGAGCCAGTTGGTTTGGTGCATGCTTCTCTCGTGAAGAACTGAATGTGAAACACTTTTCTAAACCAAGGCTGCTGGACAAATGATTAGAGAGGATTAACGGTGTATAATAGATGGCAGAAGGATAATTACTTACCTAAAACCATATCAGAGACTAAAATTAAAACCATAAAGTAACACTTTCATTACCTGAAATCAAATAAACGATAACTGAATTCAAATAAAATATATAAAAAAATCAGCTAGTTGCCAATGCAACATTTCTCAATTTAATTTACCTTGATGTGCTAAAATAAATAACTACAACTATAATAAAAAAAATGTATAAACATAAAAACAACAAAATTACTAAACCTTTAACTATGAAAATTAAAAATACTTAAAACTTCAAAATATTAATAAAAACTAATAAATAGCTTTTTGTAGTAGTTATAGTACAGCATATGATTTGGACGTTATGAAATTAGTTTCATTTTTACATAAGTCTGATTTATTTATCCCAAAATTCAGATTTTTACCATTTTTAATTTTCTGGATTCCGTTTTAATGGTATAATTAAATTTTAATAAATAAAAAGGAATCCCTAATCAATTGAATAAAACATCAAACTTTAATCAATTTAATAACTTTCACTATTATTTTCTTTTTTGTGTGTGTTTGAATTTTTCTGGATTCTGTTTTGATTTAATAAAAATGTATTATTAAAAAAAACATTGGAAAGTAAACAAAAGCATAAAACCTTAACAAATTAATTCATCTTTTAAAAGTAATCAAATAATTTGAAAAATTACTTTATTTTATTTTTGCAAAGTGCAGCTCAAGGGGTTTATGTTTTAAATTAAAACAGAGGAAAGATTGTGTTATATTACTTAAAAATATATTTTTTGATAAACTCTATTATATTATAGAAGTATATTCTACATGCAGATTTCAAATTTACAGTCTGTTTTGCACTTTAATAAATCCCAGGCACTAGTGCTCATCACAGTTTGATACAGTACATTAATGTTTCCGTGTAATAATCCCGTCTGAGTTTTCCACATGGTTGAAATCATAGAGCCCTAACTACGATTACAGGAGCATGACGGCATGTGTCCTCTATCAAAACACAACTGAAGGAGCTGTGAAATGGAAAATCTGGACACTTAGACCCCCTGGAGAGCCTCTAAACACACACACACCACACACACACACACACACTCGCCCAGATCTAAAGATGCTCTCCACAGCATCACACCAGTACGGTCTAACCGGATCAGAGGTTTGCTGTAAAGCAGTCCATTACCCAGTGCTTACAGACTTGTCTTTGGAGAAACCGACACACCCCAGGGGTCTGATCAAAACGGCCTACAACCGACTCCATTATGGGGCGCATGTGTGTGTGTTTGGGCTCAAAGTGTAATTATAGGCTATGCATTTCAAACTGAACCCGTTGAGAACGCGTTCTTCGAGAAAATCCTGTCTCAAAGGGAAGAATAAACTGCAGTGGGAAAATATCTTTGAACTTATGAAGAATTACATTTCACATTAACGAGCAATCAGTAAAGGCTTCGGGTGGAATTCAATTATTGCAGCATTAATATCAAACGGTTGATAATTCAAGCCGTCGCATGCAAACTCTCAGAGCGTCTAAAGTGGGCGGCAGTCGCATTGACTAACTCTGGGTGGATTCTGTGAATACTGTAGCTATCGATCTGCTGGAGCGCTGATGCATTCCTACATCGGCTATTCTTAGCACGGCTGACGGACGAAGATGAGGCTGACTCACAGCCTATGTTCTGTAAATGTTCTCCCGATGTTCCTGCGGCGACACGGTCAACACCGCGGCTCTCACACACGCGCATCGATCGCCAGCGAGAAAGGTCAGGAAAACCAGTGTGGAGGGTAGCATATAAGCGGCTTACAGATTTCATAGCGTTCATGAAGAACACGCACAGAATCAGCTGATGAACTGCACTGAAACTGAAGAGTAACGGGTGAAGATAGCTTTACATTATGATCAGAGCAGATGCTTTCCTATCAAAGCATACTTGGGCTTAAAAAAAATGACTTTTCATAATCTTGATAGTTAATGTATTTGTGAACCTGGACCCCAAAACCAGTCATAAGGGTCAATTGGTTTGAAATTGAGATTTATGCATCATCTGAAATCTGAATAAATCATCTTTCCATTGATGTATGGTTTATTATGATAGGACAATATTTGAAAGGGTGCAAAAAAATCAAAATATTGAGAAAATCATCTTTAAAGTTGTTCAAATGAAGTTCTTAGCAATGCATATTACTAATCAAAAATTAAGTTTTGATATATTTACTGTAGCAAATTTACTAAATATCTTCATGGGACATGATTTTAATATCCTAATGATTTTTGGCAATAAAAAAAAAAATTATAAGTTTGACCCATACAATGTATTTTTGGCTATTAATACAAATATACACCCGCGACTTAAGACTGCTTTTGTGCTCCAGGGTCACATTTGCTCTGAAAATAACACTGTTTTTCACTAAACGAACGAGGAATAATATTTAATAATTGCCACATACATGCACTCAACTCTGTAAACACTGACATGGTCATGTAGTGGCTCTGATATAATGTGTATAATAGCATTGTATTGTATGTTTTTTGTGTTTTACTGTGATTGCGATTACCTGCCAAGGGACTGCGGATGGAAACTAGCCACTGGCTAAATTCGGTACAATGCATGAAATGGAAACATTTATGTTAAAATTGTGCATGGTCCCTTTTCAAATAAATTGTAAAAAAACAAAAACAAAACAAAAAGACAGAAAATGGACAGTTTGAATTGATTAACCACCCAATCAAAATTACTACTCTAACCATGCTTTTTGCTGCTTATATTTAAATGAGACGCTATTAAAACATCCGAACAAAGATTACACTATTTTCAGGAAACTTACACGACAAATAAAAAGCCCCCGCCTATCTTAATAAATAATTAAAAGTTTTGCTACTTATAAGATTTTTATTTGGAAGCCTAAATGCATTTGTTTGCTTGTTTTAGGGGGGGGGGGGGGGTTTTTTGGTCAAGTTTAAGAATGTATATTATAACTGCAATGGAAAAATATTTGCCGTTAACCTGACGTGACATTTGTTTTGTCATTGCAAATAATAAAAGTTACTAAATTGTATCATGCATACTAGCTTATTTTAAATATGTCATGAATATTCTCTGTCACCTCGTGCAAAGAGGAACTACACTTTCCTGCCAAATACTCGGACCGACGGCTGAGATTTCATCTAAGCTCGATGATAATCGCCAGGACACGATCATGTTCATAATAACTGCAATAAGACCTCAACCCAGATTGAGTTGCAAAGCAAACACTGCTATGTTTTTAAACCAGCATGCAAAAAACAAATCTGCATACTTTAAACCGATGTGATAAAACGTGTCAGCAGCCATCCACATATTAACAGAAGCATAGAATAAACCCATCCAATCACTGTTCCCAGATCAGATACGGTCAGAATCATAAAGCACCGTATCTTCAGATAATCAGAGGGTTTGAAACACGAAAGGCGATGATGTTACTCGCGGCGTGAAATCCAGATAAAGTGCTCGAATGCTTCACTCGGCCAATAATATTTATAAATGCTTTAGGAGCCGAACAGCCCGTGGTCACTGTATGGAAAAACACTGAAATGTCAACACGAGGGCAAGAGAACGAGGACAATATCTCATTACTGGACAAACTATAAACCAGTTAGTCTTTGAAAACTCAAGCAGCATCACCCAGACGAACCGTGAGTCACCGAGAGAAGTCATCATTACAGTATGAACCAGCACCGACTCAACCGAAAACAAGCGTCTCTCCAGAGAGCATGCGTCATATCATTAATGCATTAAATGATCGCTGCGGTCGAAAACATTATGATAACAGCGGAGCGTTTCGCTTTGTTTGGGACTCAATTAGCTCTGAGACAGATGCTGGCTGATCTACTGTCAACGCTGACGGAGGAGTATTTCAGTTTCTAATCAATGGGATTCATATATTTGTGTTTATGCATTAAGCAGATGCTTTTATTCAGAGTGACTTGCAATGCATTCAAGGTTTACATTTGATCGGTTCATGTATTTCCCTGGAATTGAACCCATGATGACCTGCTATATTCAATATCTGAATAATATTTACTAGTGTAAATGTCTCCAAAATGCATCCTACAAAGCAAGTTACACACAATTATTACTGTAATGCATCCAGATGTTGTTTTCAGTCATTCTTATCGCTGCAATCTACATTAAAATCAGCTAAATAAAAACAAGTACCGCAATTACTTCCAGTGATGATTAAATACTTTACCATTGTTTTATTTGATTTTATTATTTTCATTATAATGATGAATATTAGAAAGAAAAAAAATACATTACAGCAATTTATGCATTATGATAATGAGAATTGGAGCAAAATTAAATAAGAAAAATATGACAGTAATGATCTTTTTTGCATTATGACAACAATTAATTGGGGGGAAATGAAAATGAAATAAATGCAATGAAAAAACGTTATAGTAATTAGAATTCTTTGCATTATGAAAATAAAAATTGGGGGAATTAATGCGGGTTTTTGTATTATGGTAATGAGATTTAAAGTTTTACTCACAAAGACCTGTATCTAATGTAAATATTCATCAAATTTACTAGCAACTTCTGTTTCTAAGACTTTTTCCTCTTTAAAGAAATGGCAAGGAACTCGTTGAATTCAACGTTAAATTTTGAAATAGAAAGACTTGCTAAATGTATTCTTTGTTTTATCAACAAATTACTTATTACAGTGTTTCTGCTGAAATGAACAACTCTGATATTCACAACAGAAAACCAAGTTTGTTCATTGACCAGCTGAAAACGTGGAGAGAATTCAGGAAAACAATCATTACTTGTGCAATTCTGTTTAGTGATGTTAGTAACAGAAATAACACGCTTCGCCTGATATTTCCAGATTCACATTGCACCAGACATTTTACCCAATTACTGTGACAGATCCTGTCCTGCTGAATCTGTTAATAAGGAAAGAGACACACAGCATCGTTGGCATGAGCGTGTGAGGCGAGCCCACTGTGGACCGGACTGTAAATCAACAATCCTAAGGGACCTGAGATGCACTGCCTGATAATGCGCTCGCCAGCTGCGCAGTACAAAAGAGTGCATGTTTATGAAAGAGATGTGCGGTACGTGAATAACAGCACGTCAAGCGTGCTAAACACCACACCTACTGCATGCATTTCTGAAGCTCATTACAGATGCTCTGTATCCAGCGCTCGCATCTCCAGAGGAGCCAGTCCACCAATCAGCAGCTGCGCTTCTGCATTAACATTCCCGCTTGGGTTGCGTTCGGCAGATTTCATGTGCTGGAAATGCTTTATGAAGAAGACGGCAACAACAACATGACACATGGCTGGACAAATCTGCATTTCAGGATTAGAGAGAGATGAAGCGCATGAATGGATGGAGAGACGGAGGGGGGAGCGTGGGAAGAAAACTCACTCTGGTTACCATAGAAATACAGTTCTGGGTTCATTCTCATTCAGACGAACGTTATAAAGCTTCACCTCACCCTCTCTTTTTCCCTTCAGCTCTTGGAAGAAAAACTGTTATTTATGGTTCATCTGGGATCAGATTCCTGACAGAGACCTTCACCTGATCCCATCATGATCATACAGCACACCACGTCACAATAAACCCACGCTTGAACGCTTTCAGAGACGCAGGGAATCACTGGGATAGCACGTCACACACACACACACACACACACACACACACACACTCACACACACACACACACACACACACACACACACACACACACACACACACACACACACACACACACACACACACACACACACTCACACACACACACACACACACACACACACACACACACACACACACACACACACACGACGCTCTCACTCACACACCTGAAATGCAAGCGATCTAAACTCGAAGATCTCTGTCTCCACCATTAGACATCGGTTCATTACAGCTGAAAGTGCTAAGGAGGAAACACACTCTCACACACACACACACACACACACACACACACACACACACACACACACACACACACACACACACACACACACACACACACACACACACTCATTACTGAAATGCATCCAGATGTTTTACTTTCCATTCATTCTCATTATTGCAATACAGTTAACTGTAACCGTATAAACTAATTAAAGCACAATCACTACCAATGATGTTTAAATACTTTACAATGGTTTTCCACATTACAGCAATTCAATTTTTTCATTGCATTATATGCATGTTGAGAACTGGGGTAAAAAATGTATTATGTTAAAAACCATTACAGTAATGAGAATTTGTTTTAAATTATGGTAATACCAATGGGGGGGGGCACAATACATGAAATATTAATACAAACATTACAGTAATAACAATTCATTGTGCATTATAGTAATGAGAATTGGGGGGAAATTAAATTAAATGTTTTTTTTTTTACAGTGATGATAATTTTTACATTATCGTAGGGCTGTGTGATATATGGCAAAATAATTAAATCTAGATTTTTTTAAAATGTTTCTTGATTTTTTATGATTTTTAACTAGTCAACTTGAAAATGTAGTTACATCACGATTCAAGTAACTTGTTCTTTATTAATCTTCAAGTTAAAGATAATTCTATTCAAGTGCAGCACACATGAAGCTGTCATCGTTAAACAAATCACTTATTAAATATCTTTGCAGAAAAGATGCATGAACTACAACTACATCTTGTGCAAACGTATTATATGTTCAGAAATAATACGAGGAAAATGCTTTAAAATATCTCAAGTCAAGGTGATTAAAATTCAAGATGACTGAAGGTATAACACAAGAAGACTATTATTAACCATAAATGTTCTGTAATAACAGCCTTCAGTCGGTCTCCATGATGCAAACATGAAATATCAGACATACAGAAGTAGTTACAGGGTTTTATTCTTTTTTCCAGTGTTTCATGTGAACGTGTTTAATTGGTTAATCACGTGTGCCGGCATGCGGTTGGATCTTTACTGTAATCATTGGCATGTCGTCAAAGTGTCTAATTCTAACCTTTGGTAATATTTCTATTCAAAATCTCGATTTCTAAAAAAAACGTGAAACCAAAATTCAAAAAAATAAAATCTGAAAAAATAAAAGTACATTAATAATTGGGGGGGGGGGGATTAAATTAACATTACAGTAATGAGAAATGTTTGCATTAGGATCATGCACAAATTTAATTAAACAATATTACATTTTTACAGTGATGAGAAGTTTTGATTATGGCAAAGAAAATTGAAGGAAAATTAAATGAAATATAATAGTAATGAGAATTGTTATTGTAATGATAACTGTGAGAAGAAAAAATATTAATTAAATTTAAAAAAACATTATGGTAATAAGAACTGGGGGAAATTAAATATAACATGGAAAAAAATATTAGAATTATGTTTGCAAAGTAATTAGAATTACAAAAATATTATGGTTTATGATTTTTTTTTTTGCATTGTGGTAAAAGAATGAGTAATGAGAAATACAGTAATGAGAATTATTTTAGCATTATAGTAATGAGAAGAGAATTGGGGAAATTAGCTTCAAAAGATACAATGTAAAATATTACTGTAATGAGAATTGTTTTGCATTATGGTAATGAGCTTATGGTTTTCATGATGATTGTGAGGTTCACCGATCAAAACACCAAACCACGCGATCAGACGCAAACCAAAACAACAGACCGAAGGCTGACCACATCGAGCCGATCACGTTACAGTGTTTACGCACTGGCTTTCATTGTGCTTCAGATCATATCACACACACGCACACACACAGACGCGCGCGCACGCACACACACACACACACACGCGCGCGCGCACACGCACCCACGCGCCAGATGAGGGTTTCCCGTTCCCCTGCATGCACAAGGCAACACACGCATGAGATATTCTGAGTCTCCGGATATAAAAACAGCAGCGCGCGCGCACACAAGCGGCTCCCTCTCATTCATCTTAAAGACATGTGAAGTGAGAGAAGCGCAGCTTTCCCCGCACAAGCAATACCTCGCATCCAGCCACAATGTTGCCTGGTGACAGTCGCTGTGGTGATGTAGCCGTCTCCGCACCAATGGACCACCTGTGACTAGACTAGTAAAATCAGCATGTGTGTGTGTGTGTGTGTGTGTGTGTGTACTCACTCAGACTTGGCCAGTGCACTCAGGGCCCGACTGAAGCACCACCCTACAAAGGGCAGGTCTCGTCCGTGGAAGCCTGAGCGAGGATGATCTCGCTGGGCAGCGGTCGCGGGGCGGGGGGGCCTCTCGGGCTCCTCGAAATTGGAGGTGTCATCCTCAGAACGCAGAGACGGAACGAACGGAGGGAGCGCTGGAGGAGACGAGAGGAGAAAACCTGTGAGGTGGTCGTTGAGAAAAACAGACTGGAGAGAGAGGGAGAGGGGGGGGGTCTCTGTGATGAGACTGTAGCGCAATAACTCGCTCGCCCGCTCTCTCTCTCTCTCTCTCTCTCTGTCTCTTACTGCAGCAGTCTCAGCTAATCAGTGTGAGTCACAGCCAAAACCCGATGCGAGATTCACTCACACACACACACACACACACACACACACACACACACACACAGAGAGAGCTGCATCCGCACAAACAGATGTATTGAGACACACACACACACACACACACACACACACACACACACACACACTGTATTGACACACACACACACACACACACACACACACACACACACACACACACACACACACACACACACACACACACACACACACACACACACACACACACACACACACACACACACACACACACAGAGAGAGCTGCATCCGCACAAACAGCTGTATTGGGAGAGACACACACGCACACACATACACACGCACACACACACACACACACGCACGCACACAGTATCTGCCACTGGGGGGGGGGTTTGTTCATACATTTACTCAATTGGTTTATTTATCTAAAAAACAACAACAACAACAAACCACAGAAGGATGTAACAAACACGAGCACATCGACTGCAGGACACACGTGATGATTTCAGCTCATGCTCAGAGCGGCTCATCAGCTCATCTGAATATGTTAATCATCTTAATAGAGTCGATTTATCTCAGGAAACAGACAAAATTACATTAGATTGCAATAACAAGCCTTTGAGCTGCAGGTCAATTCAACATACAATCAATCATAACCACATCAGACGCACAGAAATAACATCCGTCTTTATTTTTAGTTACATTTTTCATGCAGCAGCAGCCAAACAATATCAATTTTATACGTGATCAAAGAGAGCAAGATGATTGCATATAAATGGGCAGTTTTTTTACCTCACTCGTCACTGAACTCAACTCATTCATAAATGATTTTCTCACCGCAGAAGCTCTGAGAGTTACAGCATACTTCATTAACAGTGCAACCAAACCAAGCAATCAAGCTCTCTTATCTCAAAAGATCAAGGATAAATGAGTTCTGTAGTTCTGGTTAGAGGTCGACCGATATGGGTTTTTCTCTGGCTGATGCATATGCCGATATTAAGAAATCAGGGCAGTCAATGGCCGATATATGATGCCGATTTTTTGCCGATATGTGTGGCCGATTTTCTTTCTTTTCAAGTCAAGTAATAAGACAAAGTGATACATAAAATTGCTTAAATTAAACAAAACAAGCCTCTCCAATCAGTGCACGTGTATAATTTAAATAAAAAATTATGTATACATTTAATAATAAATACACAACAGGTTATCAAAAATCTAGGAAAAAAATTTTTTTTTTTGTGCACAAAAACTTACATGAAATAAATAATAAATAAAATAAACAAGAGTAGTGTTACACAGTAGCACCCAGCAAAAACACAAGCCAATACAATTTTATTGAAATAAAATTGGAGAGATAATTTATTAATATTAAATATCAATGTATTATTTTTATTCAGTTCTATGCAACAGAATCAGACATAACTGTTGCTGTTGTTTTTGACTAATTATCCAAATAATATATAGTCCTGCAAACAGGGTTTTTTCTTAAAATGCAGCGGAGGTGGTACCGTCCTGATCATGTGCACACAATGAACCCTTCAACACTGTTTACATGCAATTATTTTAGGTGTTATAATAACTATATGATTGAAGAAAATGACAATTAGAAAGTTATGTTTTATTTTCTCTCACCTAATGTTTTAGTGTTATTGTTTTTTTTTAAATAGCCAAATTAAATGTTTTATTTTTCCTCAGAAATTCTGTGTTGTGTATCTGGTTATCAAACAAAGGCATAAAACATCAATTTAATTTATCTTTAAATTATTGAAAATTAAGCTTTTTTGGCAAACAAAGGGAATTTACTATTAAAATTAAAACATGTTAGAAATGTGTGATCATTCCTTAAAAAATAACGTTTTCATAATTTTAAAATCAAAAAAAAAAAAAATTATCTTAAAATGCAGCGGAGGTGGTACCGTCCTGATCATGTGCACACAATGTACTATTCAACACTTTATGTTTTATTTTATTCACAATCGGCCGATGCCAATAAATAAAAAATGCCAAAAATCAGCCAATTGATGGGTCGACCTCTAGTTCTGGTTCTTGAAAACGAGACTAGACCTCTAAAGAAGAAACACATGTGAAGAGACTTTTCTCTCCTGCATTCGTATCAACAGCAGGATTTGTGATTTAGTGAAGCTTTTCTTCTTTCTCTACATGTCCTGCAGATACCAACAATAACAATACAATGAGGGAAAGAGCTGCGCTGTCAGCGCGACACAATGATATTAGCAATATATCGTGATATCTTTGCTGACGATATAAAATTTGGGAGCATTTAGTATACAGCTATGATGTTAAGTTTCACTTGCCTTATAACTACAAGAGCTGATATCTTTGCTCACTTCGTTTATAACCCATTTACAATTTGAATAAAAGTTTTAATTCTCATGCTACTAGCAACACACTGCAAAGTTTCAGGATGGATAATCATAATTAAATATGGCATTGAATCAGTAAATGCCGTGATCGACAGCGATAACCCTGTCAACGGCCGTGAGAAGAACAAATCTGATACTATATGTCAGAATAGATCCGTGTTGGTCTTCTGTAAACGCCTGTGTGATCATGACACGCTATTAGCGCAGCAGTTCTCACAGTCCTGAGAAAACAAGATTGATAAAAGCACGACATGAAACGAAATGCCTAGAAATCCCCAAAAAAGCATCCGTGTATTTTCTTGAGTGAGTCGAGTATCTCCGGCTGTCATGACAGACAGATGAAAGACGTGAATGAGATAACTTCTTGTTGTGATAAACAACAGATATAGAAGTACGTCTTATTTGATTATTCTTGATTTCTCAAAACCTGTGTGCTTCTCTGGGTAAAGGTGGAATGAACTGTATCACTAATGAACGTGCAAACCGATGGCCAAGGTCAGGATCTCCGTTAAATACATTTCAGTTTGTTTTTCACCAGAACATCAGAACGCTTGGGTTGCATTTGGGACCGTTCTGTGATGATTCAATAAAGCGAAATAAAAGTTTGATGCTAAACAATTATTCCCTGCCATTATATATAGACAAGACTGAGCATTTTTGTACATTTCCTTTTGTGGTCCAAAAATGAAGGGCATATGACAATAAAACAACTCAAAAATAATTGATTTATTTTCATTTTGGGGTGAAGTAACCCTTTGTCTTGGAGTGTAAATGCAAACGAATACACCTGCCTCTTATTCCATGTAATGTGTTCCTTTGTTGCAACAACCACAAGTTTTGTAGGAAGATTGCACTTCTTGTAAAATTATTTTCTTTTAATTCATATTTTTATTAAGGTAACTTAAAGTACATGTGATTTTTTAAACTGTTCTTCTGTGTTCAATTAGTAAAAAGCAGCAAGTGGTCACTGCCTTTATTTTAACTGTTTTTTAATTTATTTATCCATTTTAATTGTTTATTTTGCAATAAATAATTTGCATATTTGCAGTAAGTAATTTGCATTTCATAAGAAAAGGTGTTCTATCCAGATCTTTTTATATATATATATATATATATATATATATATATATATGGGGTAAAAACAATTAATACAACTTTTTTGAGAGAGAGAGAGACACAGATAAAGAGACAGAACAGACAGAGAGAGAGAGAAGAGAGAGAGAGAGAGAGAGAGAGACAGACAGAGGAAAAAGAGAGAGAGAGACGGAGAAAGAGAGAGATAAAGAGAGAGAACCAATGCATAAATATTGGTATATATATTCATTTTTGTCAAAATTTGTCAAATATAGATTTTTTTGGAGCTATATCACCCAGCTCTAGTGGGAAAGAGTCTTGAATCTTTATTACACCCTTTTATATTAAACTATTTACAGACAAGTTGTTCATACGACTGTGGTTCAATGGTAAGATCCTGCAGGAAACTCTGCATGAGCAAGAGATGTTTCACTGCGTGCGTGCGTGTGTGTGTGCGCGCGGTGAGTGCGCGCGTGTGTGAGTGTGTGTGTGTGAGTGCGCGCATGTGAGTGTGTGTGTGTGTGCGCGCGCGTGTGTGCACGTGTGTGTGTGTGTGAGTGCGCGTTATCTCATTAGTGTTTGGCTGTGTGACTATCTGAGCCCTTCTCTCTGTGAGAACACCTGCACACTCCATAATCTGACTAATGCCACAGAAATCCACCCGCTGCCCCCCGGAGGAGCACAAGTGTGTGTGTGTGTGTGTGTGTGTGTGTGTGTGTGTGTGTGTGTGTGTGTGTGTGTGTGTGAGAGAGTTAATGCATTATTCAACATATGGTGGCATTTTTTTTCCCATAAACATAGTTTGTTATCAGAGTGTGACTGTGAATGCTGTCACATGACATCAACTGATTGTCCAGTGCTACATATACAGCATCACTCCACATGCAATACTGCAGTATGTTTACTGTGATGAAGTACTAAATCTGTGATTCAAGATAATGCTCATGCTGCCCACCCCGAGCTAACAATCCTAAAGTCTTAAAGCAGATACAGAATAAACTCTGAGCTTTACGCCACAGGCTTAATTAATTATTTCAGATCATCTGTTTCAATCTGTGCACTCATCCCACCCCACTACAACAAATCCAGCAATTACACTAGAGAAGTAATCACTTTAAAGGCGACAGAAATAGCAGCAAGTCAGGCTAATGACTAATAACCTGTAATTAACAGGTGCATGGGGATATTGTGCTGCAGACACATTGACGAGGTCTCTGATGGCAGCGCGGCTTTATTGTGCTTCAGAACTGAATGAACTTCACTCCGAGCACCGAATGTCTTACCGTGTCTCAGGTTGGTCCAGTCGACGGAGGAGAAGAACGGATGCGAGCGCAGGCCCTCGTATCCCAGACGCTCCCGCGATCCACAAAACAAACTCTGCAGCAGGTCCACAAACTGAGCGCTGGCTTTGGGTTCCTCTGGAAACTTCAGAAAACGCTGGGAGCAAAACACAAGCAAGAGAGCATCAATTTTCATATGCAGAGTTGGGTGATATAGTTTTAAAATAATTAATATCAATTTGACTGCACTGACTAATTGAGCTGGATGATAACTTGCAACACTGACACTGCTAGTGATCTGAAAGGAGTTCAATAATGACACTATTGTCTTCTGCATGAATTTGTTTCATAACTGCTGAATCTTACAGCATTGACACTGTTATATTCCTGTTTATTAATGAAGCTGCTTTGAAACCATCGGTTTTATAAAGCGATATAAAAAAATGTGATTTGACTTGATAAAGCTAAAAATTTGTACAGTTAGGTCCATATATATCTATTTGGACACTGACACTATTTTTATAATTTCTGCTGCACGATTATGGCAAAAATCATAATTGTTGATTATTCCCTTGAAATTGCGATTATTAATTACGATTATCACAATTTACATTGAATTATGTTTATACCATTGTTTGAAGCAACCGCATGCCATATTTTAAGATGAAAAACAAGCTGAAAACACAACTGAAAAACATTATAGTCGCCTATAAGCCTCAAATGTGAACTATACATTGGATTGGTTTCTTCTTTAAATAAAAAAGTAAACATATGCATGCTATTATAAGGGTTTTTGCATAGTTTTTAATTTAGTTTTAGTATAGCATTAAGATAACCTGTAGAAAGAAAAGAACACATCTTAAGCACACAGAATAACATCAGTGGATTTTGAACGATTAATTGCTGCTTTGAACGATTACGTAATCGTGGCATCCGTAATTGTAACTGCGATTTAGAAATTCGATTAATTGTGCAGCCCTAATTTCGCCTCTGTATGCCACCAGAACAGAATTAAAAATAAAACAATCAAGATAAAATTGAAGTGTAGACTTTAAGCTTTAACAAAAATATAACATTAAATGCTTAGGAATTACAACCATTTTTATACAGCTGATCCGGCTGCTTCTGTCTCATTATCACCAAACACTTCTCTCTCATCATCACTAAACATTTCTGTCTCATCATCACTAAACACAGTAACACAGAGCCACTGAAGCCAAGCAGCTCATGATCACACCGCTCCATGTTTCACAGATGATGGATCATGAGCTGTTCCAAGCCTTCTCCAGACTTTTCTTCCCATCAGTCTGGTTCAGGTTGATCTTAATTCCAGCCATCCAAATAATGCTTTCCCAGAAGTGCTCTGGCTTTAGATGTTTAGATTGGTGACGTCTCTGTATTTGCTCTGGTGAAGTCTTCTCTTGATTGTAGACGCGTCTGTCTCCTGGAGAGAGTTCTTCTCTTGGCTGGATGTTGTGAAAGGGAGAGGATCCTCTGATCATCATCACTGTTGTCCTCCGTGGACGTCCAGGTCTGTCTCCTGGAGAGAGTTCTTCTCATGTTGTGAAAGAGAGAGGATCCTCCGATCATCACACTGTTGTCCTTTGTGGACGTCCAGGTCTGTCTCCTGGAGAGTGTTCTTCTCTTGGCAGGATCCTCCGATCATCATCACTGTTGTCCTCCGTGGACAGGTCTGTCTCTGGAGAGATCTCTTGGCTGGATGTTGTGAAAGAGAGAGGATCCTCCGATCATCTGTTGTCCTCCGTGGAACTTTCTTCTCTTGGATGTTGTGAAAGGGAGAGGAGAGACGTCCAGGTCTGTCTCCTGGAGAGAGTTCTTCTCTTCTGGATGTTGTGAAAGGGAGAGGAGATCATCACCTCTGTTGTCCTCCGTGGACGTCCAGGTCTGTCTCCTGGAGTTCTTCTCTTGGCTGGATGTTGTGAAAGAGAGAGGATCCTGATCATCCATCATTGTTGTCCTTTCCAGGTCTGTCTCCTGGAGAGTGTTCTTCTCTTGGCTGGATGTTGTGAAAGGGAGAGGATCCTCCGATCATACTGTTGTCCTCCGTGGACGTCCAGGTCTGTCTCCTGGAGAGCTAGATGTTGTGAAAGGGAGAGGATGCATCATCCATCAGGTCTGTCTCACTGGATGTTGATCCTCCGATCATCACCACTGTTGTGGACGTCCACTGGAGAGTGTTCTTCTCCAGGGTCTGTTGTCTCCTGGAGAGTGTTCTTCTCTTGGCTGGATGTTTGATCCTCCGATCATCAACTGTTGGGACGTCCAGAGAGTGTTCTTCTCTTGGCTCCTCCGATCATCACCACTGTTGTCCTCCGTGGACAGGTCTGTCTCCTGGAGACTTGTCACTCCGTGGACGTCCAGGTCTGTCTCCTGGAGAGTGTTCTTCTCTTGGCTGGATGTTGTGAAAGAGAGGATCCTCCGATCATCAGACTGTTGTCCTCCGTGGATCCAGGTCTGTCTCCTGGAGAGTGTTCTTCTCTTGGCTGGATGTTGTGAAAGGGAGAGGATCCTCCGATCATCACCACTGTTGTCCTCCGTGGACGTCCAGGTCTGTCTCCTGTCTTGGCAGGATCCTCCGTCTGTTGTCCTCCGTGGAGAGGTCTGTCTCCTGTTCTTCTCTTGGCTGGATGTTTGTGAAAGGGAGAGGAGTTCTTCTCTTGGCCTCCGATCATCACCACTGTTGTTCCTCCGTGGACGTCCAGGTCTGTCTCCTGGAGAGAGTTCTTCTCTTGGCTGGATGTTGTGAAAGGGAGAGGATCCTCCGATCATCACCACTGTTGTCCTCCGTGGACGTCCAGGTCTGTCTCCTGTCTCCTGAGAGATTCTTCTTCTCTTGGCTGGATGTTGTGAAAGAGAGGATCCTCCGATCATCACCACTGTTGTCCTCCGTGGACGTCCAGGTCTGTCTCCTGGAGAGGATCCTCCGATCACCACTGTTGTCCTCCTCCTCCGAGATCCAGGTCTGTCTCCTGGAGAGTGTTCTTCTCTTGGCATCCTGAGACGTCCAGAGGATCCTCTGATCAGACCACTGTTGTCTCCAGTGATCCTCTGATGGACGTCCAGAGAGTGTCTCCTGGAGAGTTGTTCTCCAGGTCTGTCTCCTGGAGAGTGTTCTTCTCTTGCTGGATGTTGTGAAAGGGAGAGGATCCTCCGATCATCACCACTGTTGTCCTCCGTGGGTCCAGGTCTGTCTCCGTCCGTGAAAGGGAGAGGATCCTCCGATCATCACCACTGTTGTCCTCCGTGGACGTCCAGGTCTGTCTCCTGGAGAGAGTTCTTCTCTTGGCTGGATGTTGTGAAAGGGAGAGGATCCTCCGATCATCACCACTGTTGTCCTCCGTGGACGTCCAGGTCTGTCTCCTGGAGAAAAGGAGAGGGTCTGTTGTCCTCCTGGACGTCCAGAGATGTTCTTCTCCGTGAAAGGGAGAGGATCCTCCGATCATCACCATCCGTTCCAGGTCTGTCTCCTGGAGAGTGTTGCTGGAAAAGGGAGAGGATCCTCCGATCATCACCACTGTTGTCCTCCGTGGACGTCCAGGTCTGTCTCCTGGAGAGTGTTCTTCTCTTGGCTGGATGTTGTGGAGAAGGGAGAGGATCCTCCGATCATCACCACTGTTGTCCTCCGTGGGACGTCCAGGGTCTGTCTCCTGGAGATGTTCTTCTCTTGGCTGGATGTTGTGAAAGGGAGAGGATCCTCCGATCATCACCACTGTTGCCGGACATCAGGTGCTATGTTTCTGAGCTCACCAGTGCGCTCTTGTTTTCTCAGAATGAAGCAAACTGTTGATTTGGCTCCTGATGCTCCTGCTCTCTCTCTGATGGAGCTGTTTTGTTTCTGAAGCCTAACAATCATCTTTCACTTGTATGGAGAGATGATGTGGTTCACAGCAACAGCTTCCAAATACAACCGTCACACTTAGACTCAACTCCAGACCTTTTACCTGCTTAATTGATGCAGAAATAACGAAAGAATAGCCCACATCTGTCTAATTACTTATGGTCCCTTGAAAAAGAGGGGGGGGGTACATATTAAAGAGCTGTAATTCCTTAACCTTTCCTCTGATTTTGTTGATGAGAACACCCTCAAATTAAAGCCCAGAGTGTGCACTTTAAGCCCATATTCATTATATAACTGTAACTTTAATATGTTTTGGTCAGCAGCTAAAAAAAAAATAAAATTGTGCCGTGTCCAAATAAATATGGACCTGACTGTATACATTGATATTTCTGAATATTCAGCATGTCTTGGCATTTACGTATTAACACTGAAATAAAAGGATATTTTATATTTAATTGAAAATTCCAACAAGTAAAACAAAACTAAAATCAAAACTGGTGTCTAGCATATGCTAGATTATTAATTAAATAAAAAATGAACACATTTAAACATATTTAGAATTAAGTCTCACTTCCAGGAAACTGAAAAAAACCTAAATAAAATAAAAAACGAAATATTTAACGCGACAAGTAAAACAGTATAATTATTAAAAGTTAAACATAATGATGGCATGATTTCACATCGTTTATCATTGAATAAATATATGGAATCATGCATTATACATATGCATTATAAAACCACATATTTTTACAAAAAATGTGTGTAGCAAAATGAGCAATTCTGGAAACCAAACAAATCAGTGAATCTGTGTTTTGAACCTACTCATTAAAACACATTTTCTTGGAAGACACATAATGTGATTCAGACTGAGCTGCTCGATTCACCTGAAAGTTCAGGATGTTGTTGATGGTTTTTGTGGACGTGCCGTCAGCGAAGGGCGATTTCATGTAGATCATTTCATAAGCGATGACGCCCAGGGACCACCAGTCGCTCTCGGGGCCGTAGCTGCACGTCGGCCCTCCATTGAGCGCAGACAGGATCTCAGGGGCCAGGAAGTCCCGAGCGCCCACCGGGAGTTTGGAGCAAGTCACCTGCCCCAGATAACAACACACCATTCAATTCTGACTGTTTAAAGCCGTCATATGATGCGATTTCAAGTGTTTCTTTCTCTTTGGAGCATTACAAGCTGATTGTGCATAGATGAGATCCCTGAAGTTACAAAGACTAAAGTCTCAATAATAATAGTTAAGACTCTGCCACGCCCTCCTAAAACGGCTCGTTTAAACACGCCCCCCACATGTCTACATCACGATGTGGGAAGATTTGGGCAATGCATGGTTTCAGTAACGCAGTAGTGCTGATGCAGCCGTGTCAGGGAGACGCTGTGTTTCTAGGTGAAAGCTAAAGCGCTTTATTTGGCCTTCTGAAAGTAGATGCATTTAGGAATCATTAAGATTACTTGCAAGATAACAGCAACGTATTTTATGTACGAGAGTTTCGTGAACCTAGGAGAGGAGCTCCTAGACCTTGCTATGACAATCTGGCGCTTCTGAATCAGCGACTATGTTTTGTTATTAGTTTAAGTATTTGCTATTGACTGTTCAAATGTGGAGCTTTGAGTGTGTGTGTGTGTGTGTGTGTGTGTGTGTGTGTGTGTGTGTGTGTGTGTGTGTGTGTGTGTGTGTGTGTGTGTGAGAAAATAATAAACTTTAAAAAGCATCATATGATCCCTTTAAAGTGGACGTGAAACATGGTCCAACATCACATTTAAACATTGAGCTCATATCAAACTCCGGGCGCACATGATCGGTCCTCCCTGAACAGAACGAACAGTTCCTCTCTGAATGACGTCTTACCGTTCTGTTAGCGCTCAGTCTGGCTGCTGATCCAAAGTCGGCCAGTTTAATGTGACCCGTCCGGTCGATCAGAACGTTCTCTGGTTTAACATCTCTGACAAAACAAATGAATGAGGACAAGAAACAAGAACGAGAGGATTAACCACAATGAGAATATTTCTATTCTAACACACATTTAGTTCTAATGTTTCATTACAGCCTCTCTGTAAAGTCTATTAAAGGTGCAGTGTGTATATGTTGGCGGCATCTAGTGGTTGAGTTGTGAATTGCAACCAACGGCTCAGTCCCCCCCCCCATCCCTTTAGAGAAGCTGCGGTGGGCGATACAGGGCTAAGATACCGTCGTCTGAGACCGCAGAGAGCAATGAGGTTTCTTTACAAAGGTAAATTAAGGATAAATTAATATTAGTTGTTCAACATAGAACAACATAGTGACGAAATGCGCTCTGTAGAGCAAGTTTGTCCGTTTAGGGCTGCTGTAGAAACACGGTGACCGACGTCCATGTAAGCGGACCCGCGGTGTATGTAGATATAAATCACTCATTCTAAGGTAATAAAAACATACGGTTCATTATGTAAGGTCTTTATACTCCTCTGAAAACATAGTTATGTATATTATATTGCATTTCTGTCTATAGATCATCCTAAATATTATTACACAGTGCACCTTTAAATCAAAACTGTATTCTAGCATATGAATTTATAATAGGTAATATTAACCTTTAAGAGGTAAATTAATGTAGAAATTAGTCTTTCCTCCAGGAAACTAAAAAATAAACTATACTAAACTAGAGATTATCTCTCCGTTGAGTGAGTCTATGAAATCAAAACCGGTGTCTACTGTCTAACATATTCCAGTTTATTTATAAAAATTGAAAAACAATTTATTTTTAGGTAAACACATTTAGATTTGAGTCTCTCTTACAGGAATAAAAAATACTATTAAATTAAATACACAAATTAAGAGATTATCTTTCTGTTGAGTCTATGCAATTAAAACTGAAGTCTAGCAAGTGCTAGTTTATTCATAAAATTTAAAATGATCTTTTAGCAGGTAAACATTCACAATTACTCTCTTCCAGGAAAAATTAAATAAAATACACAAACACACAGCATGCACTCAGGTGCTCAACAGAAAGAGAACGTCTAATACCTGTCTAGCAATAGACAATAGTAAATCATGTTAATGGCTGGGTCAAACTAAAGGATTTAGCTATTTAACAAAGACAACGGTGTGTGTTTGGTTGCACCTGTGCACGTATCCCATCTGATGGAGCGAGTGAACGGCCTGCACGAGCTCCGCCAGGTAAAACTGAGCCATAGACTCGTCTAACTGATCTTCATATCTGTTCATCAAAGCCACGAGGTCCCCGCCGGGCAGAAACTCCATCACCTGGACACAACATGAACAGCATCTGATGCAATGATTCAGTCAAAAACAGTGAGAAAATAATCTCTCAGCTCTCAAAGGCTTCTGGACACTTCAGTCACACTTAAAAAACATTGTAAATATCATGGCAAAAATACTAAACGGATGTGTTTTCTTCATCACTTTTGCATTTAATCAGCTAGGGTTCTGAAACCTGTTTTACAAATGTTTAGTTTGTAACGTGTGCATGTACAAGCTTTCTTTATAAATGACACGTTTGATATTTTCAGGCATGTGATCAGCTAGAGACAAAAAGAAGGAAAATCTGGACCACGCCCACAAGCCACGCCCCAAACGCCACGCCCCTAACACACTTTATATTTAAGCACATTAAAATATATATCTTATACAGTAAGAATACATACTATTGTCATATAAAAAATCAAAAGCAGCACTTAATCATGATAACAATATAATATAATATAGTACTTTATTATATTATAAAGTATATAGTATATAGAAATGCTATTATTCTTAAAGTACCTGCCAAAAGTTTGGAAATATTACAATTAATGATTCTGAAATAAATATTTTCAGCTCATCAAGGCTGAATTTATTTGATTAGAGTAAAACAAATAAAAATAAAACAGCAATATTATGAAATAGAATTACAAAAAATTTTTTTATATATATTTTAATATATTATAAAACGTAATGTTATTCCTGTAATGCAAAGCATAATTTTACAGTTTTCGGTGTCAAAATCATTAGAAATCGTTTCAATTTATTTGACTCTCAAGAAACATTTATGATTATTATCAATATTGAAAACAATTTGCTGCTTCATATTTTGTGTGGAAATGGTGATACACTTTATTTTTCAGGATTTTTTGATAAATATAAAAGTTTAATGAACAGCATTTATTTGCATATGTAAAATATATTAATTATATTTGTTAATGCATTTATTAAATATAAATCATTTGAAATGTCTTCACTCACTTTATCACTTTCATGCATGAATAAAATTATTTTATTAAATCTTATACAAATGTTTGGGTGGTATCATTGTTTCCACAAAAATATTAAGCAACAAAACTGTTTTCAACATTGATAATAATCAGAAATGTTTCTTGAGCAGTAAATCAGCATATTATTATGATTTCTGAAGATCATGTGACACTGAAGACTTCTCTTTGTAAACAATATATTTATAAACATTTCTATTTTCCAATTGTATCCAATGCAATGACAGTCCGAGTGCCCTTGAAGAAGTGAATGTAACGAGCTGCACATAACGAGTTTACAGTGATCTTTGTAATAATTAATCACCTGTAAGTGAATCTATTACTGCACAAAACATCTCTGTCGTCTGATTGGTTTAATTAGCAGCCACTCGTCTCGATCACATTCTAAATAAAAGCTAGTGATTACACCGTCATCCTTCTAATTAGACAATTAGCTTAAAACTGCTTCTTGAGAGAGTGGCGTATGTGCAAACCCAAAGAAAAACAGCAGGGAAAAGCCCAGAGAGAGCGGTGTGAATGCTGCAGGTTAATTACAGGCGCAGTATCTGCCACAATATCAGCCCCAAACCATACCGCAGGCTCAAATTACTGAACCTCAGACTCCAGCAGCACAAGAATGAACACATGCAAATGTAAACGCTTAATTATTTATTGTGATTATTTGGTGATTTACAGCAGCGCTGCATCTCTAATTGAGCATCGGCAGAGTCTCGTCTGACTCATGCATCAATAAGAGCATTTTATAAGCTAATGCAAAATACCATTTTAACTGGAATAGAACATAAAAGTGATCATAATCATTCAAATTATGTCCCGAAATTCCTGAGATATTATATAAGACAGCCACGTGAAGCATGTGAGGGGAAAACTGCTCGTTCTCTCATTAAAACATACACAGCTTTCCAATTTACATGCGACACACAGTAATTCTGTCATTTTTCTCCTGCATCTCGTGAGCATTTCCACCATAGCTCAGATGATTTGTTATATTTGATTACATTCTGGAATTAAACGTCTGATTTCTTGGTTTCGCTGAAACTCATTTCAGAGCATTTATGCATCCCAAATACACACACAATAATTCTATACGCAGTGATGATAATGCTGTTTTCATCACGTCTCATGTTTCTCGCGCTCTCTCCTGACAGTCATGTGTCCTGGGCTAACTTTTGATGAATCATAAGAGACAAAACTGCTAGTGATGGGGGTCAACGGATTACAAGTAATGTCAGATATTAAATATGTTTTCATGACACAAAATATTATTTTTATATACAATTTCTATAAAACTATAATTTGTATTTTATACATAATTATATTGTATATGTTTATAAACAAAATTTACTAGATAATTAGTATATCAAATGATAATTATTTTTATCCATTTAATATTATGAATATAAATATATACATGCGCTTTTTTTGTGTGAAATGATGCTAATATTTTATTATTACTGTAGATCTAATTTATAATCTCAGACTGAAATGAAATATGATATGTGTGTATTAAATCATCCCACTCGCAAAAAACAGATTAGTATTCAGAATATTTCAAAATGAATGTAAAACAGTGAAATGACATACTGGCCAGCCATTCAAATATAAATCTCACTGACAGCTACACAAACAGAGTGAGAGATTTCACCCTTTAACACGTAATCTAACACACTGATCACATAAACATCAGATACAACAAGCTCTTTTCCACCAAACACACACACACACACACACACACATCATCACGAGTCCCTCGACTGCGTTCTTCATCAGAAACGTCCCTCCACACCGTCACTAAAGCTCAAACGTGCTCCTCACGTGCTCCAGATGAGATCTGCCCCGTGTGTGACGGCTCTGGGGCAAACCAGCACCACACAAACACACACACAGAACGGTGTGTGAACACAAACACACACATGCCCACACAAACGAACATGAATGGAAAGCAAATCCGGCGGGACACGAGCGGCAAGCACCGAATTCAAGCCCACGTATCCTAGCAACAAGCTAGTGAGGGTCTTTTCAGCGCATCGCTCGGGTAAAGACAGATTACTGCCCCCCCCCCCCTCTCTCTCTTTAGCCGGGGGCGTCTGGAACGAGGGAGGTGGCAGAAATAGAAAACTGTCTCTTTAGTCACTTTGAGCTGCATGCGTTTGCCCTCATGAGAACTGGAAAGTCTCCACCACACCCCACAGATACTGCGTGGGGCGACAGCTAATCACGGTCTGTGCAATATTACACCATAACACACATTACTGATACTGTAACACTGATTCCAAACAGACATAAGTGCTAAAAATAGGGGTTCCCTTTTGCAAACGCATCTACTAATATAGTTTCATACACTGTGCTATATTAATAACTGCTGCAGATTAACTATGGAAGTATGATTATCTCCACAACAGTTTGAAGAGACACTTGTTGAGCAACACAAAAGCCTGACCAAATCCTCTCAAATGGAAACGTTTAGACAAATTATATTTTAAAAAGGTTTGAATGGATGCATTTTTATTGAGTATCATATATGATACAACAGGTTTTATGACTCATATAGACTGATAAAGTGAGAATATGGAGACTCAAACTGAGCACAAATATGAATTTGTTGCAGATGCTGATATTAATGTAATGAAGTTCTGATGTTAGTGATGTAAATCAGTGAGATGTTTATAATAGTACAGTAAGAGATTCTGATTGTAAATATCAGAAGACTGATGATGAGCCCTAAATATGAGATCTCCTGTTAAGTAATGTGTCTCAGTAAGATGAGATGTTTTAAACACTCTGGATAATGAGGTTGATCTGAGTCCAATGAATAAATAACCGCTCATTCAGAAGATGTAAAATGAGATGCACAATTTTGGAGAACAGTGAACGTAACAAACGCCACCTCAGTTTTCATATTTTCCATAAGATCAACCTGCATTAATAAACAGTTCTCATCTAAAACATGAAGTAAAGCTGAGCTGCTTCAGAAAGAGTTCATCTGGAGATATTACTGCGGGAAGGCGTCTCCAGATGCTTGCGCGAAACCGGTGACGGTTTTCTACTCATGAAAGCTAATGTTTACCAAAATGTCGCTAGTTGCTATGTCTAAAAAATTCTGATTCTTAAACACTGGTTCATCGCCCTGCCAACACGCCGCACGAGCATGCACAGTGACCGGACGTCCGATTGATTCCCTCCCGTTTCGTACCGGAGTCCGGACTTGAGAATTGCTGTTTAAAAAATGCATCTGCTTTACAATTACTGTTAAACATTACATTAGTGTACATGACGAAGGTCTGAGTGACGATGTGTGCGCTTGAATACAAGGCGGGTCCCATTGAATTGTCTTCTGAATGCGGACCGGAGTCCGGATTGAGTTCAATCAGATGACAAAATTTTCATTGTCTTCTGAATCATAGCCTTAGAAATGTGCATATCGAATATGATACAGTAGCTTTATAGGAAATGGTCATTTTTGGGAGAACTATCTTCATCAGCTCAATAAACCATAAGTTATAATGGAAAGTTTAATGTCACTAAGAGTTTATTTTAATGAGGAATTTGCTTCTGGTTTGGAGGATTAGCAGTTTTCCCAAATTAGTTAATTAGTTTTTGAGCTTAGCTACATCATAACGAATCAAGACAATGTTTGATGGCTTAAGGGCTAAAAGCTATAGAAGCTTATCTTTGCCACGAATACATTATTTTTATTATTATTAACTGTGATATCTCGCAAATCTGAGAAAATATCAGTCTTTTTTCCTCCTCAGAACTTGAAGTTATATCAAAGTCAGACGTGCGAGATGTAAACGCGCAATTTGTGAGAAAAATACCGTAAAAATACCGTGATATACCGTAAATATATCAAAACTTAATTTTTGATTAGTAATATGCATTGCTAAGAACTTCATTTGAACAACTTTAAAGATGATTTCTCAATATTTAGATTTTTTTGCACCCTTTCAGATATTCCCCGATCATAACAAACCATACATCAATGGAAATATGATTTATTCAGCTTTCAGATGATGTATAAATCTCAATTTAGAAACATTGACACTTAAGACTGGTTTTGTGCTCCAGGGACACATATTTTGGTCAGATCTGTGTGTTTTCACATCAAAGTCTCTTTGGTTAATTGTAAGGCAAGCGTCTTCATGCAGTAAAGGATTGTGGGATTGGATGCGGAGGGTTCGCTCTGCTGCTCTTAAAGGAACACTCCACTTTTTTTGGGGGGAAATAAGCTCATTTTACAACTCCCTAGAGTTAAACATTTTACCGTTTTTGAATCCATTCAGTCGATCTCCGGGTCTGGCGGTGGCACTTTTAGCGTTGCCAAAGTCTCTTTAAGACGAGTCGTGTCACTCGGCGTTCATCTTTGAAACAACTCTCGGGCATCCAAGTGCAGCTCCTATCACTTTGTACGGGGAAACATCAAATTCTCCAAAACTGTTCACTAAGCTTACGATTAAATTTCATATTTGAAATCACCAATGAAATCGGACAACAACTGTTGTTTCTTTTGCTCAAATAGCGTAATAAAAAGCTTATGTGCATGAGGGCTGACTGTTTCTATAGCAACCGGGACTTTTAACGGCAGCTGCAGTGACCGATAAGTGATTGGCTCTTGCATTCAGAAGGCGGGGCTTAATGCGATTGATATGTCTTAGGTATTCTAGTCTTTGGCGTAGCTTAGCATAGATCATTGAATCGGATTAGACCGTTAGCATCTCGCTCAAAAATGACCAAAGAGTTTCAATATTTTCTATTTAAAGCTTGACTCTTCTGTAGTTACATCGTGTACTAAGACTGACGGAAAATGAAAAGTTGTGATTTTCTAGAGCGATATGGCTAGGAACTATATTCTCATTCTGGCGTAATAATCAAGGAGCTTTGCTGCCGTACCGAAATGATATTACTCCGCGCCTGAAAGTAGTCCCCAGCTAGGTAACTAGTGATGATATACTTTCAGGCGCTGCAGAAAAAGAGCCGCTTCACTGAGATGAGAACAAGCGAACAAGGACCAAGAGATTGAATGATTCTGAGAGCATTCGAGTCCTTTCATCAGTCTTTCTCGATCAGCGCACACTCACAGTGATTTACAGCTAAAGTCGCTGATGAGTTGGCAATGCAACAATGTTGAACAGAACTGAGCTTCATGCAAACGCAGCATTAACCAAACAATGCAATGAAGCTCTAAAAGCTTTCTTTGTAAATGTGAGATATGTTTCACATAACAAGGACCGATACATGAGTATCCAGGCTTCAACTGTGTTTTATACTGTACTGTACATTTATTGCAAACGCACCGTCATTTTAAACAATCTTTTGAAACATGGGATTTATGAACAAACATAAAATATTGGAATAAACTAATTACTTTGAGTTATCCCTAACTGAACTAATAGTGATGCACTGAATTTCTGGCCATTGAAAATGTAAATATTTTATTAATTATAATGCTAAAATAACATGTAAAATGTGTTTAGCTGAAATTGAGGCGAAATGTTGGCAAAGAACTTTACTGAACAGCATTTTGAGTTCAGTTCCCAAATTTAATTACTGAAAATATTAGCTAAATTAGGAAAAACACTTATTTCAGTTTCAGTGAAAAATCTAATTTCGGTCTCATGTCCCACTTTCTTGTTTCTGCCTCTGCATTGTTTGTTTTGCTTGGATTATGTATTTGTCTCACGTTTTATGTATTCAAAAAGCGACCTTAAGGTATATAAAATATAAGTATCCTCGTGCAGTAACATGTGAAACGTCTGATGATGCAAGAGCTGTTTTTTACTTGAATGTCTCTCTCTTCAGGAAATATTCTCTATAATTCTTTGCAGTAAACGTCATGTCCTCATCTTCAGGTCAGACTGTAGCTCTACAGATGAAAGACACAGACACGGTTTGTACGGAGCAGGGCGAGAACACGGTGAACATTCGCTGTATTGTCACCCGGCATGATCACAAACATCCATTAGAAAGACCGGTGACACCGCTCCCACTCCACACAAAGGGAGGTTTAAGCTAAATAAAGCAGCCGGCTCATGTTTTTCCATCCTCTTAAAGGTGAAGTGCATCATGGATGTTAAAAACATCCTCCTAGTTTCATCTACATCTATTATAAACCAACACGCATCAAAACAATACATCCTTTGCTATGTGCCACTCACACGTCCAGTTGCATGAGGAAAATGCATCAAGCCAAGAAAGAAAACTGCACTGACAACATCTCACGCAGTCTTTTAAAGAACAGAATTACACTATTAGGCGAGTTAGATTACATACTTTTATTTCTGGCTAAATGAAAACATTAATCTCAGTTTCGGTGTTTACTAAATGGTAACCCTATAATAATTCCCATCCAAGGAAGCTCTGATACTCATGCAGTCATTTACAGTAACTTGTGATAGGAAATGTGTTGCATCAGATGTCTTTTAAACTATTAAGGCCCGATATACTTCAAACGAAAACGAAGAATCGTCAAACTGATTTGAACAAAATCAGGCTGAAAGAAGTTGGTTTTGAGTTTGTTTCAACAGTTCGAAACAGCTCACCTAAGCGAACTTTCTGGGGAGTTTGTTTTGGCTTCTCAACATCTTTGAGCTCCCATTGGTCCGTGGTGATTACGCAATCGGTGGGCGTGTTCTGAAGCTCCGCCTTTCCCCCCGGTTCGTTTCTCATTCAACAAAGGTCAGGCAGGAGAACAACAACATCTCCAAGTCACTAGCAGCATAAACACACCGAGCTGCCACAAATATATCCGCACCTGAACAAATCGCTCGCAGGGAGACTTTCAAGATTCAGAGAAAGCCTAGAAAGAAATCGCAACGAAGCTTGGTGTCTGTCGACGATGACGTAGAGAAACATCAGAAGCAAGTTTTCTTAAAGCCATGAAAATAATAAAACTAAAGATATAAAGTAGCAAGTACCAAATACATGCGTTTCAAATAAATGTTACACCACTGCTGCTCTTTCAATTAGCACATTTAAAAGTATACAGTAAACGACATGCCAAAAGAATATACTAGTGCTGGGCGGTATACCGGTTCATACCGGTGTTTATTTTTCTTATGATATGAATTTTTTATTTAAAAATTAAGTCACTTTAAGTAGTCAAATGTCACCTCGTATTAGGAAGGCTAATTTTGATCAGCATTTTTTATTATTGATCAGAAGACGCTCCTAAATTGTTAAAATTAGGAGGACAAGTGCTCCTAATTACAAGAAAAACCCGCTCTTAAACTGCGTGTGTGACTGTAGCCGTATGGCTGTGGAATGGGTTTGGCAGAGGAAATATTTTCAGTCAAAATATAGTTTTTTGTTTTAACCCCTGTATTTAGTGTGGATTTTTTCTACAATATTCACTCATCATGACACTAAAATATGGCATTCTAAGTCAATCTACTGCAGTTTTTCCTCAGTCAGTAGAAAATGTGGTTAACACCCGGTCATGCATGAAAAAAATAAATACCGTCATATACCGTGAAACCGGTATAATTTAGAAAAATACCGTGATATACATTTTTGGTCATACCGCCCAGCACTAGAATATACAATAATAAACCTTTGTTTTTTATCAAATTATGACAACACATAATACATAAAAATGTGTAATAATTGATCCAGTTTGATAAAAGATCTAGATACTCCATTGTTGCATCGTTGTCGTGTTTAGGGCATTCGCAGTGACACGTTTACATTAATCTCCGGGAGGGGGGGTCGAATGTTCGGAAACAGTATACCATATACCAAAACTTATTTTTGCCCCCAAACCAAGAACGAAAACGAACTTTGTTTGAGGTATATCGGGACCTTTAGTTGGCTCAGATCACACAATCCCACCTGAAAGCATTATTCAGAGCAGAGGAACCCTGGAGAATATGTCCTCCTCTGGGTTAAAGACTCACCAGACAGACGTGGTCCTGGTCCTGGAAAGCGTGCTGGAGCTGAGGGATCCAGGGACTGGAGTTCAGGGCAAGGATGCTTCGCTCTTCCTCAAAGAACGACACCTTCACAAGACAGAAGAATGAGAAACTTTGCAGGCATAAAAGATTTAATGTCAGCAGTGTTGGGGAAAGTTACTTTTAAAAGTAATGCGTTACAATATTGCGTTACTCCCTAAAAAGTAACTAATTATGTTACTTAGTTACTTTCTATGGAAAGTAATGGGTTACGTTACTTTTGCGTTACTTTTTAAATATGAGCAGGGCTTGATTGTTTGTTTTTAATACAAGAAGTTATATTTATAGCAAATATAAAAGCCTTTCACACCAAAAAGTGTGATGAATAAACCTCAGACTGAAGGACGAGTAAATCACGTCTGTACAGAAGAACACAGGAGAAGTTCAACACTCTTCAGCAATAAAAAACAATGTTAGTTTATCTAAAGTAATATTTTATTATTATTACGGTTGAACTGATCATCAAAGGTCAGCAGCAAACACATCGGTTAATAAAATGAGATTAGATATATTTGTGTTGTTTAACATATTTAATTATTGCAGGTTTGCGTCATATTCTGAGTTTTATTTCACTGTTTTAATTCATTTTGATGAATACTGAATCTGTTTTTTACGAGTGGATGAATTAATACACATTCATATTTAGTGTAGATTAGATCTACAGTAAGATCATGTTCACACTGCGCACTGTCATCAATAAATGGAAAAAATAACTCAGATATTTTCTAGTAAATTAAAAAGTAATGCGTTACTTTACTAGTTACTTGAACAAAGTAATATTACGTAACTTGCGTTACTTGTAATGCGTTACACCCAACACTGATTGTCAGTAGTGTAACGATTTATGAAGCACAGCTCACATATTGTATTTTTGCTTAGTGCTCAGAAGCAAGTCCTAACTAGCTGAACACTGAAAGTGAAATGACATCGGGACTCATTTATTATTTTAATAAAAACACATGAATAAGCAAAAACAATAGATTTTTTTAAATCACCAAGACAATTTTATTTTTCAGGATTTTTTTTTTTTACCAAACTTTGTATAAAGATGATTCTGAACTACGTTATAACGGAATTATTTGATATACCATTTTATTTATGCAAAATCTGTGTAAAATTGCCATAAGCGAGTTTTCTCATTAGATACAATGTATCTATAAACTAACTCTAATTTGCATATTAATGTGGTTTTGGGTCAATGTGTAATGAAAAAAGAAGTGTAATAATTGACATGATTTTCATTATAATATACAATATTATTTATTTCCTTATTAATTTGTTGTGTCTCTCAAATTGCGTAATAAACATGCTTTTAGTCCCGGTGTGCTCATATGAGGACATGTATGAAAACGTCATGTTTCGGGAAAGAAAGTCATATTTTGATTTGAAACCCCATAACATTTTCCTGAGATGTTGATTTATGACACACAGCTTAAAAATGTTATATTTCCATAAGAGTGTCACTAAATTAACATCAGCCATTTTTGAAGACCAAGGAGAGGGAGAGGTCACAGTGAAACATCAAAACATGAGTATCTCTGAAAGGCTCTGTACAGGACATCCAGTCTTAAAACTGTGGCATGTATAGTCTCATATGTCCTCGTTTGAGGGACTTACTAAACTAAATGAATTGACAAACTAGTCCAGACTGTTGAGGTTTTCACCACATCACTCTTGGTCAGGACGCAGTGTAACGCTTCAGGTTTGGAGGAGACTCACGTTGTCCTGTGAACGCAGGCTGGTCTTGTCCATGATCTTCATGGCGTACACGTCTCCTGTAGCTTTCTCCTTCACCACCCGCACCTCGGAGAACTGTCCCCTTCCCACGATGCCCCTCACCTCAAAATCCTTCTCACCAGGAAGCAGTTCCTGAACTTCAGCCACCACTTCAGCATCTGACAAACACAAACGGTCACAATACAACAAAAACAAGGACTATTTGACTGATTGCATATAAAGTCTAGAGAGCGACCGATATATCGGTTTACCGTTATTTAAGCATTTTACCATAATCGGATATCGTTTTTTGTAAAAAAATTATAATAATTTGTCACATGCATAATTATACAGAGTATAACTAGCAGTGAAATGTGTTCT
Organism: Ptychobarbus kaznakovi; assembly: GCA_027422405.1. NCBI lineage: Eukaryota > Metazoa > Chordata > Actinopteri > Cypriniformes > Cyprinidae > Ptychobarbus > Ptychobarbus kaznakovi. The sequence goes on from CM049797.1 coordinate 10,687,855, forward strand.
CTGTATTTGACCCATCCAAGTACACACACACACACACCTGGAGCAGTGGACACACACACACGCACATGCACGCACACGCACACAAACACACCTCAGGAGAAGCTCCAGCACGGCCACCGCATGTAACTTTATACAAGATTCACTCGTTTGAAACACGCTAAACTATATTAACATTTACTATAGAACCAATATTTCGCCAATAAACATCTAAATAAATACATCTCTATCTAAATTAATTATTTATCATCTCCACAAGCGATCGCAGTTTGAGTATAGTTCTGTGTAAATAGATAAACCGCTCTGTCAGCAGTTTTCATAATTTAGAATGACAAAAACATTTTAATAATTCTGATAAAACAGTTAAGAAATGCAATAAAATACGATGTTTTGTTAGTTATAGCTTATTTCAATATTCCAGAGAATAGTATTCAGTGAATTATTCTTCACTCTTTAGTCTATTAAACAGCGTTTAAACTAAAACTGTAGTTTAAAATGAAGTTGATATGACTTCTGTCCTTTATTTTCTCCATTTGAAAACATTAGACATTATTTTGCTTATTGTTAATATCAGTGTTGCTGATGATGCTTTTTATAAATAAAATGTTTTTATTGTTGTAATTTGAAGATTCAATTTGACATGAAAATGTTAATTTTCAACAGTTTTTTGTTGTTGTTAAGATGACTGAAAGTGAAGAATGGACTTCACTCTGTTATTTATGTACTTTATAACAATAAATAAATATCGGTTCTGCATATCTGTTATCGGGTACATAAACATGCAAATAATTGGTATCGGTAATAAAAAATCAATATCGGTCGATCACTAATAAAGGCGCTTACATTTCTTGAGGAAGCTGGCCACGTGTTTGATGTTCATGAGCTCTGGCGCGGTGCACTCTTGATAGAGCAGCAGAAAAGCATCGATCAGAGCTTCTCTGGAAACTGCATTCACTCCTGTAGAGCACTTTCCCTGAAAAACCACAAACATTCATTTTACAACACCACATTTATATATGTGTTTCGCTGGAGCATGTCAAGATTATATCACAAAATATAATGCATTTTTGCTTTAGAAAACCAGGAGAAGTGGCGTATTCTCCCTTAATCCGCAGAAAAACACCAAAGAGACGTGATTTCTGTCTGAATCGGAGCCATATTACAGATATTCGTTCAATTCTCAGCCCTTTTTCACACGCATGAATGATTCAAGGCATTATTTTATGCCCAATCATGATTCGCACTTTTGCCACTCCTTTGAAGAGTGCAAATTAAATTATGCATTTTGAATAATTTTTGTCATTAAATAAGTGCATTAACATATATATATACACACACACAAATATAACATTTGAAAGTAATAATAATGGACCCTTTTCACAAGCGTGTTTAACAGTCATCCGCATCGTAAATCCTCAAAAGTTTTTCATATTTGTATTATTTACTTATTTTTTAAATGTGAGTACATTTAACACTATAATTTGTATTATATTTAATTTGCATTGCATCTATAAAACTAGTTAGTGCTAATGCGAGGGTGTTTCTAATGCAGCGTCTATGGGAGGGATGGTGAATCTCAATTGTTCTCCTTTGATTGAAAGCCGTGAAAACACCATCGTGGAGTTTTTCTTTTGACATTTGAGCAAAAATATATCCGTGGTACTCTCCCAATCACTGCTCGAGTTAACCCAACTATGATGATTCTGCTGCAGAGAAACATGGAAATATGAAAAAGATCCTTAATAATAATAATGCATTGTATTCAAAGGACAGCATACAGTTGAATGATACTAATAAAATACAAGACACCAGTGCAATAAAACAACAGCTGTTTAACATCAGACCGTTTGAAACTGATCATAAAAGCTGATTTAAATAGATTATTTATTCACTTTTTAACACCATGCATCAAAGCTATTTTCATGGCAATGTCTGAATAAATTATACAAGGTATACAATTAACAAAAAGTTATAAGAGACATTTCAGATGTACAGTTTAAATAGATAGATACGTTTTAAGACTCGATTTAAAAGTAGTAAGACAAACTTGTAAAAAAAATGATTTTTTTTATTGATATTTTAAACGCAGCATCATCAAATTAGGCAATATTAAACCAAAACAGCAGATTTTTCCTTCCAGAAGCAGGGCCGTGTCACGTTTCACAGCAAAGCTTTAAATTCAGATAGACACCAAACACATGACAAGACCAGCTGTGATCATGAACCACATTAACTCAATTAAGACCCACGAAATGATGAGGCACAGGTTTCTTTTACACTCTGATGTATTTTCTGCTCAAAACAATGGCTGTAAAAGAGTACTAGCTTTGATCGGACCTACAATTGTTCATTCGGACAAGATGACATCTTCAATATCTGTCCTTCTAAATGCTAATGTCCCATATTTCAGTGGTATGCTATTATAAGCTGATCTCAAGCCTGTGATGAGAGCTCACCTGCAGCAGCTGATTGAGTCGAGCGCAGCGGCTGGTGATGGAGTCGACTGCAGACAGATCTTTAACGCTGCCGTGGCCTCCATATTTAAACTTCAACATCACTGCAGGACACACATGAGCACTACAGTCAATACAACACTGTGACTGTGTTCAACTACAAGCCAGCTGCCTATCCAGATGGGAATATGCCTACGATGTCCCAACATGTTTCCAAGTAGTTTATTAAGACCTTTCAGAAAACCTCATTTAAAAGAAGAAAAGTTTTCATACCCCATTGACAATAAATATATCTTGATTTAAGAATGTTTAAATATTTATATTGGAAGACTACAGAGGAAGATATTTATTTCATTTTTTTTCAGTGCATGCAACATTTAATGGCATTACTTAATGAGTATAAGACTTGATGCTCCAATTTAAGACCTTTTTTAAGGCTTTAATTTATGGAAGGGAGAATTAAGTATTTTTAAGACCCACAAAAATCCTGAAAATCAGTCCATAAAACATGTGCCTGTGCAAAATTAGCACAATGTGAATAATTGATCAGTGCTCTAATGATAATACAGGCTGCAGCGATTAGTATTATTATTAAATACTTGTTGTTGTATTAGTATTAGGGTTGCAAAAAGTTGGAAAATTTCCAGTAAATTTAGAAACCTTTCCAGAAACTTAGGAAATGTACCACCCCTTTGCAACCCTAATTAGTACTAATCATAATGCAGGTATCTAAAGGGTAACACTTTATTTCAATAATCCACTTTAGACATTCTACTAACTAGAAGTAACTCAGCTACTACAAGTCAACTAGCAGTCATTAGAGTATTAGTAGAGTCTGCTTAATATCTTCTAACACTTTATTTTGATGGACATACTACATACTGACTATCAGAAACTTTACAAGTACAGGTTAACTTATTCTACTAACCCTAAACCTACCCTACTGAGAGCTAGTTAGTAGACATGTAGTTACAAATTAACGAGAATTAGTTGATATGTAACGTTAATTACAAAGTTACTTCTAGTTACTGGACTATCGAAATAAAGTGTAACCATCTAAAGTGTTAAAAGCTCAAATATCAGTATAAAATTTAACTAAAAGCTTAATATAATACAACATATCAGCACATATCTATATACAGTAGCTGACATGACAAGCTGTGATATTTTTAATGTTAATGTAAAATAATTTTACGTCTTTATTCTAAGTCATGTACAGTTGTATGTGGTTATTAACGAAAAAATATATATATAAAAAAATGTATTTGTCACACGAAAGGAATATTTACGATCAGAACAAATTCATCAAATAAACTAAACCATAACATTTAAATGTATTTGTGACTAATTAAAATGATACTCATCAAACTGTAATCATTTGACCATGACCGAGCAAATTACCTGTTACTATACAAACAGCATTAATATTTAATGAAAATAAGTTGATATCATCGCTTTTGAAATCACTCATAATTAAAGTAACTGACATTAATGTTAAAGCAGCAGTTACAGTTTGACACTTTCCCTCGTTATTTACCGTTGAGCTCGTGACGGTCGCGTTTAACAAACACATTCAGCTCAGTGTAAGAGATTAATGTTAGATATATGCTCACCTAACGCTCATGTGAGGAAATCTGGAGCAGTAAATGATAATTAGTGAAGATTAATCGCGTCTAGATGAACATCACTGACTGACTGACTGACTGACTGCTGTGTGGTGGAAACGCTCAACGCTTCCTGATCGATTCAAATTTTGCGCGTTCGGCGCGAGATTTCATTGGTCGACGCAGCTGATATACGTCAGCACGTTCGCCTAAGCGCCGCCCACCAGCATCATTCTCTGCGACGTTTTGGTTCAACACACCAATTTATTCAGTGTTTTAATTTAAAGATGTTATTTATTACGACACTTCTAAAACGTCTAGGGTATCTATCTACTATTTTGTATGCATAAACAAATATTTTCTGGCTCACTTTCTGCTCTTTGTATTGTTTTTGAGGTTGACTCACTTCCCAAGTCTTTTGTTTACCTAGTAATAAAAAAGTGATTCTTGAAACAAAATTATTGTTTTTTAATGATTCCATCCATAAGGTTTGGTCTATTTGATGTTTTTATTCGTTTTTTATTATCACTAAGTTTTGTGAATTATATAATTAATTTTATTTGTTTTGCATTGTTTACTCGTTCGTTGTTTTTATTTTCTTCTTGTATGTTGTAGTTATTGCATATGTTGCATTAATATAATTATAAACAAGTAATGCTTCAAAGCTCACTGTTCAACACGTAATGGATAGAGCTCATTTTTGCAAAAAATAAAATAAAAATATTTTTTCTGAGTGCTGTTAAAAACTCTAAATGTAAAATTATTAAATATTATATTATTATTAAACTATAAAGATACACAATCGTTGAATGTAAACATTAATATTGGCCATCAGTATGTAGTAATACATTTATTTTTGCATTTTTATCCAATGTTGCAATAAAAAATACACTAACTGTAGTCTATATTAATCTATTTAAAGTATACTTTATACATATATTTCACATAAATGAAGGGTCAAGCACATTGCATTATGGGATGCGGTATTCAGCGCTCAGTGTATACTGCAGAAAACACAAACCGGGACACAATGGTGAAAGGTCATCGCAGGTCGAGTCGATTTTATTTATTATCACCGTACTTTGTTTCAAAGAAATATGAATTACAGTATTTGAATACAATAAAGCCTGCTTCAGCTTTCCTCTTATAGGCACATGTCTGCCACAGGATTTAAAAACTAATGCATTTACACATTTCATTGCAACATTTTCTCACAATATTAACTTTTTTCTTGCAAATCGAAGGAAGTCATAATTCAGAGACAAAAACTCATAATTGTGAGATAAAAAGTGGCAAATTCTGTGGCAAAATAAAACAATTGATGAGATTTAAACTTAGAAATGCAAGAAAATAAAGATTATTTGTTTCTCAGAATGGCCACAAAGTCTGAACTGTAAAATAAAAAATCACCTTTTTTATTATTATTATTATTATTCTGTGCATAAACAGGCTTCCATGTATCTGTCTCAGAAGCAAGTGTCTCTCTATATACACTACATTACATTCCCACATGCCGCAGAGAGAGACTACACCCTCTCATTGAGTCTCCCTGTCTTGTGAAGATCCGGTTTCCCTGGTGATGTCTGTGAGAGCCATGGCAACACCCCCCCCCCAAGCTGTGATGGAGAGAGACGTGGGAGATTACAGAGAAAATAGAAACGTCCGAGTTCATAGACAAGACCATATCACCAGCACTCACAGAACAATCAGACACCATGAACTAAAGAAATCCACTTCACTGCATGAGTGTCCCAGCAGTGGATGGGTGCCGTCAGAATGAGTCTGATAAAAACATCACAATAATGCACAGTCCATCAGATAACATCTTGAGAAATGTGTCTCAGTAATGGATGCGAATGGGTGCCGTCAGATTGAGAGTCTGATAAAAACATCACAATAATCCACAGTCCATCAGGTAACATCTGGAAACATGTAGCATTGCATCAGTGTCTCAGCAGTGAATGGGTGCCGTCAGATTGAGAGTCTGATAAAAACATCACAATAATCCACAGTCCATTAGTTAACCTCTGGAAACATGTAGCATTGCATCAGTGTCTCAGCAATGGATGCTCTGCAGTGAATGGGTGCCGTCAGAATGAGACTGATAAAAACATCACAATAATCCACCGCACCACTCCAGTTAAAAACGTCTTAATGCTGGATTAGTTTAATCTTTTGTCTTCTCCAGATGTTAATTGATGGACTGTGGATTATTGTGATGTTTTTATCAGACTCTCATTCTGATGGCACCCATCCACTGCTGGGACCCTGATGCAGTGACACATTTATCCAGCCCTTGGATGGCCTGAGCACTGTATGACTTCAGAAGACTTACAGTGCATGAGTTTTATAGTCTACAGTCTACAAGAAAATATCATGGAAACATCTTCATCAATCTATGAGTTTGAATGCATTACACATCCTACAGATTCTACTAAAGCCGTGTTTCTCTTTAAACTCACATAGATGTGATTGTTCACGATCCTGCCGGAGCAGATGGAGCAGACATGACCTCCCGGGTCACGACAAACGAGGACATCTGGAGCTAAAACCACAGAACATCTCCACAGAGACCTCAGAGCAGCAACACACACACACACAACACACAAACGGTTCACACGCGCTGAAGAACATGCAAACCTCACCGGCCAAGGACGGTCAAGACACGAGGAAACCCCAAAAACATCACAGCAAGAGTCTTTTACTGGAAAGAACAGTGCTTCTTTTGTGAATTCAGAGTCACGTGATCTTCAGAAATCATGATAATATTATGATTTATGATCAAGAAACATTTCGGATTATTATCAATGTTGTGCGGCACAATAACAGTGATGCACTAGTTTGGGGTAAATACGATTTAAAATGAACGTGATTCATTCAATTGATCAGTAAGGTCATTTCTAATGCTATAAAAGATTTCCATTTCACATAAATGCTGATCTTTTGAACTTTCTATTCATCTGTGAATCCTGAAAAATAAAATACATGACGGTTTCCTTAAAAATATTGTGCAGCACGACTGTTTTCATCATTGATAATAATCAGAAATGTTTCTTGAGCAGCATATTATTATGATTTCTGAAGATCATGTGACTCTGAAGACTGCATTAACGATGATGGAAATACAGAAATAAATTACAGTTTAACAGATATTCATATAGAAAACAGCTGATTGAAATGTTACTGTATTTTTGATGAAATAAATGCAGCCTTGATGAGCAGAAGAGTCATAAAACCACCTTAACCTAAGTCAAACCTTTGACCTGGTGTTTTTTTATATATACAAAAATGATAAGTTTTAAAAGAAATGAGATAAATGTTAAAAGTTGATTTATTTTACTCAAGGAACACAAACAGCACCCTGACTGTAACACAGCTCAGATTCTAGCCTGACTGATGTGAATGCATTTAAACACTGAATAACAGATGATCCAGAAACAGACCAGAGCCAGAGAAGATCTCAACAACAGCTAAACGTAGATCTGAAGAAAATAAAAGTCGAATAATGCTGTTAGAGCGACACCTTGTGCTGAAACAACCACAGAAACATTGTATTTAGTAAAGACGACATCTTGTTCTCTTAAAATGTTTATTATCGTTAGACTCGTGTCGAGACAATGAGTAATAGTTGATGTTTCCAGTGTACACCTGATCATTACACAGAAGCATGTGTCAGTGTACACACGCAGACATGCGTTCGCTCGGGTGTATATAGATGACATGAACACATATCAGCACAACGGTGAACATCTCAAAGCAAGGACCATTCACTCACACACTGTATGAGGATCCAGCAACACTCGGGTCATCAGGATGAGATATATTCACGCCGCTGGTGTCTCCATATTCCTGCTGAAGAGGAACTAGATCGTGTTCAGAAGATGCGAGGAGTCAAATACAGCAGGTTACAGTCACATGATCCGCTTTAGAGAGGTCACTTTTGTTTCAGATTGTGCACTGAGAACTGTAAATTAAATTAAAATACTCACTTTCTGGCCTTCGTGTCATTCCAGACTTACTTTCTCATGTGAAACACAGAGGAGACGTTTAGCAGAACTCTTCTCCATTCAGCGAAAGCATCATAAAACACTTTCCGCTCGTGATCCACAGAGGAAATTAATGCTTTGTAATGACATGCAGGTGAGTAGATGAAGACAAAGTGTGCGTTTTTGCATGAATTACTCATTTAAAGGAATAATTTGTACAAAAAATGTGCCGTAAATGTGTTCATCCGAGATTAGGGTGAGTTTGGAGAAATGTGTCCCTGCATCAGTGGTGCCGTCAGAATGAGAGTCTGATAAAAACATCACAATAATCCATGGACTCGTATTTTAATTAAATCATCTTAATGCTGGATTAGTTTAATATTTTGTCTTCTCCAGATGTTAACTTGTTTTTAATCTCTCATTCTGACGGCACCCATCCACTGCTGCAGAGACACATTTCTCCAGCTCTGATGAAGAAACATCTACATCTTGGATAGCCTGATAACGAGCACATTTTCCTCAACTGATTAATCAATGTTTGCATTAAGTATTCCCGCACTTTCATGCAGTTAAACACGAGATTCAGCGTTTCCTCCCAGCTTTGTAAATATAATAACTTTCAGTCAATGGCAGCAGATTCACTAAACGCTACTGCGTGTTTGATTGTATAATCTGTTAGTAAAAAAATACAACTTTACAAAAAATCAAAGACAAAACAAGTGTCTCTTGGTAGTTGGCAGAGCGGCACACGTTTGGTCCATAGCGGCCTGATAATGTGTTTGTGATGACGTGCATGAAAACATGGGAAACTTCATGATGTTGTCCTACTTATACGTGGTCCTGATTGGTGTCGGTAGGTTAACAGTGCAGTCGCTCACAGTTTGATTCCACAGCATGTGAAACGCAGACAATGACGAAGATGCAGACGTTTCGTTTTCTATTAAATCATTTCTGGATGCCACATCCAATCCTGCAGAAGTCCTCCCAAATCCAAACGGGCTCATCATTAGTATGATATCTCTCACGTGGTTTAAGTGTGCTCTTGTCAGTTCAGTGGTGTGTGTGTGTGTGTGTCCCCGGTCCATCAGCAGCATCTCTTCTTGCGTTTGCTGCTCTTACTCAGATTGATGCCTTCGCTCTGCTGCTGGTGCTGTTGTTTGGCCACGGACTCTTTCCGGGTCTTCAGGACGAGCTCGGTGATGCAGTTGAACATCTGACGCACAGACAGACACAATAACACGTCACTGAGACGTCTGGATCAGTAACAACACATAATGCACTTCTGTACATGACACATTAGATGAAAAAGCCCATACTGAGCACTTGTGTAGCATGCAGTGTTATTATAATATCACTGACACGTCTGAATCAATAACACATAATGCACTTCTGTACAGTACACATTAGATGAAAAAGCCCAACTGAACACATGTGTAGCATGCAGAGTTATTATAATATCACTGAGATACTATTATAGTTTATTACTATTCTGAATTAATTTCTGTCTTACTACTTTCATTTTTGTTTTAATTTTAGTTTAAGGTTTATTCATGTTGTCATGTGTTTTTGCCATTTTCATACTTTTTTTATTTATTTTATTAAGTTTTACTTATTTTAATACATCATACTATTATAGTTTTATTAATATTTAGAATATTGTTTGTCTATAGTTTTATTCTTGTGTTTATAGTTTTAGTTATTTTAATACATCATACTATTATAGTTTTATTAATATTTAGAATATTGTTTGTCTATAGTTTTATTGTTGTGTTTATAGTTTTAGTTTTATTTATTTTAATACATCATACTATTATAGTTGTATTCATATTTTGAATATTTTTTGTCTATAGTTTTATTGTTGGGTTTATAGTTTTAGTTTACTTATTTTAATACATCAAGTGAATCTTAAATGTATCTATAGTTTTATAAATGTATTGTTTTTTATTTTTCATGCTTTTTGATCAATTTTATTTAATTTTTTAGTACCTCAAGTCAATCTAAATGAAAATGAGATATGTTGCCTTGGCAACTCGCTGAGTTTCCTATATTATATTTTACTTCAGGTAACGTTTATTTAATTTTTTATGCTTTCAGTTACTATAATAACTCTAGAAGTGCATTAATAATTTATTTTAAGTCAATGTCAATTGTGTTTCTATAGCACAACAGCAGTTCAAAAGACAGTAGAAATATCAAATTATAAATCATAAAAACAATTAAACACACACTATTTAAACATCCCTGACACGGTTATTGACCCCAATCTAAATAATGACTATTGTCCCATTTCAGAAAGTGACTTTGTTTCATAACTGATGAATTTGACCACATTAATGCGGTTATTTTCCTGTATTAATTTACCACATTAATGCGGTTATTTTCCTGTCTGTTACTCTGAATCAATCTGTACTGTATAAAACGCTATAGAAATAAATATGGCATGCAGCACCAGAACAGTAAACATTACTATTCCCTAAAGTCTTCGGTCTGGAAAGCACGTTTCTGACGGCTGGAGTACGTCACATCAAACTCTATCATTACAGAAGAACAAGGCACACGCTGCTTTTCATGATACGACTCTATTAAAGATGATGTTTAATCTACTCGAGCTTGACTTACGTCCTCGACGTAGAAGTTCTCCTTGGCGCTGGTCTCAAACAGTCGGATGCCCATCTGCTCAGCAAACTTCTGCGCGTCATTGGTCTCCACCACTTTAGAGTCGGGATCGTCATCTTTATTACCCACTGAACCCAGAGCAGAGCAAGAGAGCGTTAAACCAAACCTAATCAATAACCACCTCAGCAACAACAACAGATCCACATGAACCAAGAGCAAAGGACGTGCTGACACACCGAGCTCATATTTCATCACAAACATATTAAAGATAAAGGAAATTATGCCTATTATTTGGACCATTATTTTTAAGACCAGATTTATTTGTGTATTTTTAAGTCAATTAAACACATTATCCTCCAAAAAATTGTATTACTGCAATGCTAAAAAATGCAATGAAATAATAAAACAATGAGAAAAAGTATATAAAGCATTACAGTAATGAGAATTTGAAGGGAACATGATTTTTACCATCTTTAAACAAAAACACCTTTTAAATAAATACATAAAATTGTGTAAATAATGAAATATACAAAACATGAACAACAATGTGGATAGAAATATCATTTAGATATAGATGCATTCTTAATTGCATTATAACGGTGTATGCACATTAATACTTTAATAATGATTTTGTCACACCATGTAAAGTGAACTCACAAGCTGCGAAAAAAACATAACACACATATATATATTTATAATCTTAAATCTTGATGGTGTAATATACTTCTATCCATTTGTCAACTACTGCGATTGAACTTTTCCACACGTAACAGGACCAGGACATTTCTCTGTGAACTTCATCAGCAATATACGTACCTAATATTTGACAAACGTCGTCACAGTTCTGATTGATTTCATGAAGCCAGCGTTTGACGTTCACGAACGACTCGGCGCTGGAGACGTCGTAAACCACTATAACGCCGTGAGTGCCTCTATAGTACCTGAAAGAGACACACACACACACACACACACACACACACACACATCAGGGCTCTGAAGCTGGACTAATACAAAAATAAAAGCACAATAAAAGTCCTGATCTGAGATCAGCCTCGGACAGACACAAGGACAGGTCTGTTTATAACTCAGCATCATTCCAGCTACAACGGCTATATTCATTGTGAGGAATAAGAGAAAAACTGACTATTAATACATGGTTTTAAAAGTGTAACAAGGACATGAAAACCTGCTTAAGGAACACACATCGTTCATTTATTAATTTAATGTTTTATTTATTAGGGACAGATGCAATAAACATAGATGAAACTGTCATCCCATGCATGTATCATAGTGTTGTAGCTGAAGCTAGGAGGACTTTTATTAATTACAGTTACAAAAAACATCAAATTTATAATATAAAGTACACTAAACATGACTACAAGTTTGTTGCTGTATCAACTAGGGCTGGGCGATAATTCGATAACGATACATATCGCGATATAATAACGATATGGAGAGTTCGATAAATGTTCGATGTAATGTTTATGCGCCAGAAACTGCGCGACTCGTTTGAATCGCGTCTCACGGACCGTTTATCCGCTCGGATCACGGTTCAAGCTGCCGCGCGGCACGAGCTCACGAGAGCAGATGCGTTTACTCGGTCACGTGAACACTGAGCAGTGCACGAGCGCAGTGAGATCCAGTCAGAAGCGCTTGAATTCAGAGAAGAACACACGTGACTCGGTGAGAGTTTAAAGCCAAAGAGGAGAAACACTGTGTGCAACGAGACTCAATCTACACATCTCCATTATTTACCATGGATTTACTGTAGAAACACTCACTGCACTGTGGTATTGTGGCAGAAATGTGGGATATTCTCTAGGGGTGTAAATGGGATGGTTCCTCATGATTCGATACGATATCGATTCTCATACCCAGCGATACGATATGATACGATACGAATAAGCAAGTAGCTTATTATTAGAAAAAATTCAACACAACCATCTCTTTATGACTTTAAAGAACCATGAAGCAATTTAATTAAATCATAAATATGATTTTTGAAAACGCAAATCATTGTAAAAAAACAAACCCATGTAAAATAAAGCACTACAATATTTTATATAAATAATAATTACGGTAATCATATATAAATAACAATATATTTTTTTAATTTTGCATGCATGTCATGTGACCAAAATCTCATTTATTTTTTAATTATTGAAATATTTAATGTCAAATCTCTGGGAAACCTCAAGTACATATTTTAGCTCAAAGAGGTTTGGCTGACAAAAAAATTTGGGGATATGATTTCAGAGATTAAACAACCAGATCCACACATTCAACGCCCACTAAACTCCACATATTCTGTGTTTATTAAGTTTTAGATAATCTCACCATGCTCTCACTGACCAATAAGAACACATTTGACCATGTTTCAATCCACAGATTTCATCCAGCGTTTGAATAAAACCCAATCAATTCTAAACGAGACTGGATTCTGAGGGTGACCCGTGACTCTTTCACTTCCTGTGACTGACATCACTAACAGGAAGTGGTTTTCTGAGGTGTCTTTTCTGGAGGCACACATCATCAGTTTCCATGTCAAGACATTAATCTTCGTGATCTGAGGATCACTCGTGAACACCCAGCGTCGTGTTTCGAGGGCGTCAGCAGGTGTAAAGCGTGATTTCTCTCCTATGAGTCGTACAGAGGCGGATTCTGAGCCGAAATTCACTTAATCTAATGGGAGAGCGTATCACGCCATCAACAGCTGCCTTTGTGAAGGCCTGTTCTGACCTACATTTCACTACTCATTATACCCCGTATGATTGTGTATGTGACAAATAATAAAGAACCTTGAACCTTGAACCTTGAACCTTGGAACGCAGCAATGCATGCCTTGAAATACACGACAATATATGCACAAAAGATCATCAGGATTATAGCCATAGAGAAATAAATACAACTGTGAGAGAGCGCTTTTTAGCATTTTTATTAAAAATAAAATAAACGAGCGATTTGAAATCATGAATTTGATTTGATTTATCTTGGAAATATTTAATGAACATGTCATACTATAAAGTGTATAATATTATCTTAATAATAAATATATAACATTACATTTATAAGATTGTGAATGTGATTTTTTTTATATATATATATATATTCAATTTTGCTGTGCTTAATTGTAGGGCTTCACAATTTCACCAAAAAAAATTATTATTATATTAATACAGCTACAACATTATACTAATTATAATAATAGTAGTTACAAAACTATAGAATAAATATAAAATATAGAATTTTGAATTATTTCAGGAACATGTGATATTATAATTTTAATATTAAATATAATATTAGGTTAAAATCAACACAGCAAAAACTAATACATTTAGTTGCTTTTTTGTCATTTGCAATATATTGATAGATAAAACTGAAAATAACATTTATTGTGTGAATTTTGTGACAAAACTGACATAATTTGAAAAATTTACTTTTTAAAAAAAAAATTAAAATAATTGTATTAAATCAATAAAATACTAATTTTAATTGTTGGATAAGGGGGATGCTATAAATAACGTTTAACATAATTGTAGTAATGCATTAAACTGAAAAGCATAGGCTAAAAGATTAATCTTGAGATTTCAATATCAGTAAAATAAACATTTGTAGTCTTCCACAAAAGCACGGGTTTGAAACTGACTGAGGGTTTTAATTGAATAACACTCTTCAAAGCTACGGTTTCCTTCAATCCTCATGAAAGCATGAAGTCGTCACGCAGCGCATCGAAACTGAATGCATGAAGTGTCTAAAGGAAGGCGCTTTAACCTGCGGTTGGTTTCCAGCGTCTGAAAGAGGAAACGAGACCTGCTGTGTGAGATCACATCATTCAGATATCACTCGAAACATATCACTTTACCACTGCAACACGCCTCACTCAAAGACCTGCTTGCTCAAAGGTATTTGAAGAATTAGAAACACAGTTCACTAGGGTTGAGAATCGAAAATCGATTCCAGAATCGGATACTTGTTGTCAAATTAAAATTTCAATTCTGCCTATGTGCTTTTTTTTCTTCATCTGTGAGGACAAGTGTGATATAGCGATCTGCCAGGACCTTGCTCGCTAATCTAAGCCTCCAAAGTTTGCCTGCATTTGCGATCAGAAGCCAAAAAAGCTAAGTATAATATCTGTGATAGCTAAACATGTTGCAAGAGAGGTGTCACCACCAACAAGATATTAATTTAATAGATCGTTAACATGATTCAAACACCAACGCAATTCTATTCCTAAATTAAAGTGATTTGTCTGTTTCATTCCTCAACCTTTGAGGTGTGCGATCACAATGTTGTGATCACTTGGTTCATCCATGCAGCAGTGCCACCACTGATCTAAGCTTGGCCATCCTACTCAAAACTGCAGTTTCTGTCCCCTTTTTCTTGACAAGAAAAGCCTTTATTAAGACGCAGAACCGGTGTATTTTTTTGGATCCACATCCAACGAGACTTTTCAGACGCGCACTGCAGCTTTGCCTCAGCGCCAGGCGCGAGTCAAATGAGCGCGGAAAAGGTACACCAGCCAAATGAGCTTCGGTTGAACAATGAGATGCTGTTCGGCTGTATGTCAGTAAAACAATCTTCCCTGACCTGTCAGCCGTCACTGTGGAGAAGGTCAAGAGAGCGCTGTCTGCCCAGCATCGCGAATGAAGCGTATTTCACGTGCGAATGAAGCGAGTAAACTCAAATGTTCAAGCGTCCAACTACGTGCGAATAGCGCGATTTATTCACGTCTGGTGTGAACGCACCTTAAAGCAGTAAGAATAACAGAAGTGTATAAACTGGCAAGCTCTACACAGAGACACTCGACTCACAACCGAGTTTGAGTTCAGCACGTGGACAGTTCAGTTCAGCTCTCGAAACGAAAGCATCCTAAACTGCATCGGTGTACCGCGTCACTCACGTGGAGGTGATGGTCCGGAATCTCTCCTGTCCCGCTGTATCCCAAATCTGCAGCTTGACTTTCTCCCCGTTGATTTCCACCGTGCGAATCTTGAAGTCCACACCGATGGTGGTGATGTAGCTACCTGCAACAACACATAGATCAGCGTAAACATCACAAACGCTCCGCAGCAATGGAGAGCACAACTACAACGCTGATGATTTCATTAATCAGGCCTGTCGCAATATTCAATATTTATGCATTTAAAAGACGCTTTTATCCAAAGCGACTTATACATTTTTTTTCTTTTTTTATCAGTATATGCATCAATATTACAATATATCGCACAATATATGCACATGACCTCAATAATTTTTACTGATGCAATATATCGCCTATTATATTTACATTAAAAAACACAATAACACACAAAGAAAGTCTTGCACCTGTGTCTTGTGCAGCTTCTCGAACATAACGTGGTGCATTCATGAGGTGCTAGTTCAAACTGAGCAATGCTTTCATCTGCAGATTTGGCCTTGTTTAGGGATCTGTGCCTTTGTGCATGCGGACATCTGACGGCTAGTGGTTGTGTTTTCAGCAATAGTGTGCACTCTTAATTTACAGAGAAAAAAAGGTTTTTTTTTCTACTTGTTACTTTGCACTTTTTGTTAGAAAATGTTTGTTTACTATTTATTCAAGTCGTTTCAGATGTCTAATATCATACCTTACCTTAACTCATACCTTTTATTGTTTTAATATTTTGAGCTTTATTTTTTTTTTCATTTAAATGTTTAGTTTTGAAATGTTGTTGTATGGATTTGTCATTTTATTTAATTTCTCCATTTTCTTAAATGTGTATATATATTATTTATAGAGTTTTAACTTATAGTTTTAGTTACTTTTTCTTATTTGTAAGTCGCTTTGGATAAAAGCGTCTGCTAAATGAATAAAAAGTAAAATTTCGATACTTAATTTCCATGATCTAAATATTCGTAAGAATTAAAAGTGTGTTGTCATTTTAAAGTGTGTATGACGTCTTGAATTACTATGCTGTTATATTATTATTATTATACATTCAGTAGCATAAAATGGTCTCAAAATGACAATATCGCGTATTGCAAGTATTTACGGGGTGATACATCGCATAATAAAACGTTGTTATCGTGACAGGCCTACTCAAAAGTCATAAATGTTAGGGATGCACCGAATGTTCGGTCAAAAATAGCTCTTTCGATGTTAAGACAGAATAAATAACATATTTGGTGATGCAATCACAGTAAACATGACGGCAGTGTGCAAGTGAAGAAGCACTTAAAACGGTCTGAGAAAGACACAAACATCATTCCCAGCCCTGACGGCGAGAGACTGTTTAGCACTGCTTCGATGAGAAGAGGAAGGGGTGGTTGCTGTATGATGATTGAAACCGTCTTAAACTGCAGAAAGTTATGTTTTCATTCTGACAGCGCTGCACCGGTTCAAAGCCCAAAGCGTGAGGAAAATCTGCACTGTCAGGCGCTCAGTAACATTCGTATGAAATCTTACAAGGCATGTGACTTAAGACATGGATTCTTAATAAGAATCATTTATAACTATGGGTGCTTTCACACCTGCCTCATTTAGTTGGGTTGAATCGCACTAGAGTTGGTTTTCTCTCGTGGTGCGGTTCGTTTGGGCCGGTGAGAACGCAGCAGTCGCACTCGGGTGTGCTCCAAACAAGCGTCCCGAGACCTGCTTGAAGAGGTGTCTCGGTACGCTTTAAAGGTTCGTTTGTGGTGAGAATGCGATCCGACCTCAAACAGACCCAACTGCAAACAGTACTGGACTAAACCAGCTGCAGTAGTGGCTCATTATGGGATGAGGAGGTGTTTGTAGTTTAGCATGGCAGGTCGTGGACACACTTGGGGTTGTGAGGAGGTGCGGAGCCTCAGAGATATTTGGTGTCTTGCGATGTGTCTTCGTCGTTTGCAGAGCATTAATACACTATTCTCCAGCCGCATCTGCGCTTCATTCTCAACAGTGATATAGTGCCTGGTTTATACAAACTATGTAGTAAAGGATGAGCTGGGATTGAATCCACCCGCGCAGTCGTCTCTCTATAATAGCAGAGTGCTGTCTTTGTTTACTTCCGGGAGCACCGGTGGAAGAAGAACGCTCTTTCTGACCAATCGAAAAGCAGTTTAGGGAATGCGTTCAAAGACACATCTAGCCAACAAGTGAAGCGGATGACTGCATTTAGGTTCTTTCAGAAAAGACCAAATTAG
>CM049797.1:10710650-10818150 GCA_027422405.1 Ptychobarbus kaznakovi
GAAAAGCACTAGAAGAGAAAAGTTCAAAGACCAAACAACAGAATATACAGTAAACGCACACTGGAATATACGGTCAGTTACTGTACAGAAATAAATACATAACTTCTGCATCTTCTGCCAAGCTGCGTTACAGTGTTTGTAATATCCAGTATTTGTTACACTATAGCAGTTTCTTATTCTTCTGATGAAAGATGTGTCCTCCTCTAGACAGTCGACTCTCTGCATGTAAGAAGTACTCGCTACAAATCAATTCAACAGTTATGAGTCTGAGGGAGTGTGGTACAGTATTTACACTACAAGTCCTCTCATCTGAAGTACTGATACTGTGTACTGCACGTGTGATGAGCCTGCAGACAGCTTTCCTCACGCTCAGTCCATCCATGCTCAACTATAATGCTTTATATTTCATCAGCAACAAATGACCCTTGACCTCATCCCTTCATTTTTATTTTCTCCTCCTATTCCTCTCATTACCAGGATTCATTTTCCATAACACATAATCACTTGTGTTCATCTCATCCTGAGATCCTGTCCTGTGTGTCTTCAGTTTTACTTCTGAATGTTCACACATGGATAAATGAGTGCTGTTTGTGTTCATTTAGTGATTCTTGAGGTAGTTATATTGTGTGTTTGTGTTTTCTGAATGAGATCATGGTTAAACATATGAGAAATGATGCCGTGTGTGTGTAGCGTTTATTGGAGCGTGTGCGCAAACAGGTGAAATGTGTTGTTTCAAGAAACGTGTCTTTGTTTCATGAACTGTATGAATGGTTTGGGAAATTATGTCAAATGAATCAGTTACAGTGTGTTAGCAGTCGAGAAAAACTGTAACGCTCTGTTATCAGTGTATCAGTGTAACAGTCATTACATACAAAATACCAAAGTGTCATTAATTTGACTGAAAAATAGCATAAGCTCACTGTTTTTGGCCAAGGGTGATTGTGAAATCCTGGCATCACATGTACATAGTTAATGTCATTAATTCACTGAGCACAAATGATGTGAATAAAGTGAAGTTAGTGAGACCAAATCCTTAAAATGTTTCATTCTGTTGATATTTTCTTCTATAATGAATTTCAGACATTTTTAAGTGTGACTTGCGTGTGTCTAAATATTGTTGAGCCCTATCTACATAGTATACAGATCGTTGCATAGCATATTTCATACTGTTTTACAGAATTCAGAATAAACAGAATTTCAGAATTCAGTTTTTTTCAGAATTCAGTTTTTTTTCAGAATTCAGTTTTTTTCAGAATTCAGTTTTTTTCAGAATTCAGTTTTTTTCAGAATTCAGTTTTTTTTCAGAATTCAGTTTTTTTTCAGAATTCAGTTTTTTTCAGAATTCAGTTTTTTTTTCAGAATTCAGTTTTTTTTCAGAATTCAGTTTTTTCAGAATTCAGTTTTTTTTCAGAATTCAGTTTTTTTTCAGAATTCAGTTTTTTTTCAGAATTCAGTTTTTTTCAGAATTCAGTTTTTTTCAGAATTCAGTTTTTTTCAGAATTCAGTTTTTTTCAGAATTCAGTTTTTTTCAGAATTCAGTTTTTTTTCAGAATTCAGATTTTTTTAGAATTCAGGTTTTTTTCAGAATTCAGTTTTTTTCTCCAGAATTCAGTTTTTTTCTCCAGAATTCAGTTTTTTTTCTCCAGAATTCAGTTTTTTTTCTCCAGAATTCAGTTTTTTTCTCCAGAATTCAGTTTTTTTCAGAATTCAGTTTTTTTCAGAATTCAGTGGATAAATGCTGCATAAATGCCCACATGCTACAGAAAACAGTAAAAGTAGCTAATGTCTGCAAAAGGACAAAAAAGTCACCCCTAGAGGAAGAACAGCTATTAATGTTTGAAAATATGTTTTTTAATATCTATGTTGTAAACAATGCAGTGCGAGTTTGAAAGGTTTGTGTATTAGCTGTGTGTTGCATATGAGAGTGTGTCCCTGGAGATAATATTATCTGAAGAAATAGACAACATTAAGCAAAATAATGCTTTGTTTATGTGAAGAGGGAAGTGATACTGATACCGAAGCCTGTTATAAATCTTCAAATGAATGAAATATTGTGTTTATGGACACTATTCACTATTAAACATGGTTCATGTGCTGATGTGAGTGTATCAAAACACAACCACACATATTTGCATCATCATAAGATAAAAGGACAATATTCAAATACATAAAGGTTTGAAAGAACAAAAGCTCATCTTATATAAACTCTCAATGACAAGAAACGTGAAGTAGATGTGTCCTTTGACTGAAACGGATGAAGCAGGGAATAACTAGACAACTGGACACTCGCTATAGAGATGAATAGAGTTATCAGATGACTCGTTCCTCACTTAATGAGTCACAGAAGACATGTTGTGTCCACCCAGATTGACCTGATTATCACCAGAGCAACATGCTAACGGGTCATTTATTTACCCATGAGAGAAAAACATTGTCTAATCATGTCTTTTCTTGCCTTTAAACCTGTAGAGTTCATGCTCTTAACAGTGTAGAGATGATAGTTTAACTATACTCGAAATATGCATATATAATGATAGATAGATATAAAAATAAATAGATACATATTTCTTTGCATTAAATCATTGACTACTAGTAAAAAAAATTAAATCATTGGTTGGACAAATCACACTTAATCTGAGAAAAAAAGACTAAATTTAATTTTTTATTATTACATTTTGTAAAATAAATAAATAATGAATTACATTTTTTTTCATTTAATTCAATAAAAAGATCAATCCAAATCACTCATATGAATTAATGCTTCGGTTTCAGATAATTCTTTAGCATCCAACCAAAAATATTTAAAGATAAGACAAATACAAAAGAAATATATGAAATGTAAGGCATCCATATTCTCAGATTTGCACAATATATCTCATGAAGTTTCATGTCATGTTGCATAATATAAAAGATCAGTGGTCTGTTGATCTGCCTCCTTTCTCCTGTGAAGAAAAAACATTAATAAATGTTAAACATTAATACAAATATTAAGCATCTAATCAATTTTGAAAGATCTATTGGCCAAAATCAGTCCAAAACCACACAGTGGAGCACAAAAGATGATAATAACGCTTCAAAATGTCAAGGAAAAGCGGTCCTGACTCATTTTTGCCATGTTGATTATGCAAAAGAGATGCATGAAGATTTGAATGAGTAAACATGACAAAACTTTGCAGTTCGGAGACTAAAGCCATTGAAAAGCCAGACGTGTTTCGACACATCTCGTGCTGAACTAAGTATAGCATCAAACCACAGACGCATGCTGGTCAAGAGCAGACGCTTTCCTGATCCTGAATTCTGACTCACTTTCCTTTAGCCACAGTTTTAAAGAAACACATACACTATATTGCCAAAAGTAGCCGAATGCAGACCTTGAGCCAAAAACTCATCACCGAACACCAATGACTTGTACATATGAGTTTCATACACGTCAAAACTGTTGCAACAGAGGTGGAAATACAGTTTTTAAGTACATTAATGTCTTTGTTGGCACAGTTTGGAAGTGCCTTTTCTCTTCTAAAGAAGGGGTGCCAATACTTTTGTCCATATAGTGTATGTACAAGTCATTAGTGTTTGGTGATGAGTTTGTGGCTCATTTAAAGTCACACCAGAGGTGTTCAGCTGCTTTCTGCAGACCAGTCAAGTTCTTCCACACTGACTGAATCATCATTTCTCTTTGATTCTTGTCTTATACACAGAGACACTGTCATGTTAGAATAGAAAAGAGTTCTGCTATAACATTAGATTCTCTAGAATATCATTATATGCTTAAACATTAAGATTTACACTCATGGAGATTACTAAAGCAGTCAAACCTTTCATTAGAAGGGGTGCCAATACTTTTGGCAATATAGCGTATATTATATAAAAAGAGAATGCACAATCATAGAGTTTATTAGCAGCATTATCCCAGCACTTCCTGTACGACCCCCATTCCTCTAAACACAACTTCCTGTTGATGTAAAAGAGTCGGACCAGGCTTCCCAACAGAAAGCCGGATGCGAGTCCACCGCTCCGGGCTAGAGATAATATCCCACACAGCTGCATATGACTATAGAGGATATCTGGATGAAGTGAGTTTATATTTAACACTGCATTAAAAATGGCTTATCTTACGTGGTATTTTTGTCTTGTTTCTAGTCAAAATATCTACAAATTCTACTTTTACTAGATAAGCAAAATGACTTAAGATTTTTAGTCTTGTTTAACCTAAATTAAGTGCATTTAGCTTAAAACAAGAACAATGATCTGCCAGTGGTGTAAGTAAAATACTCTTGTTTTAAGCTAAATGCACTTAATTTAGGTTAAACAAGACTAAAAATCTTAAATCATTTTGCTTATCTAGTAAAAGTAGAATTTGTAGATATTTTGACTAGAAACAAGACAAAAATACCACGTAAGATAAGCCATTTTTTGCAGTGAAATAGTAAGAGAAGCTGTAAGCAGCCTCAGGACAAATACACAAATGAGTTATTATGAATCTTTATTTACATTTCAAAAAAATCCCTTTAAAACACAAATTGACTTCATGCTGGCTTATTGAATTACTGCTCATCACTCGCTGTTAAAAATATCATGACTGTTGAATCCTATAAATTTCCAGCTTATTTTGCATACACGCTGTTTTCTATGGAAGCTGGTTTATGCCACGGAATAAAAATTATCTCATAAATTTGCAATTCTGACTTTCTTCTCAGAAATTAGAGTTTATATTTTGCAATGTTGACTGTTTTTCTCACAATTCTTATCTTTATATTTCAGAATTCAGTTTTGTTTCAGAATTCAGTTTTGTTTCAGAATTCAGTTTTTTTTCAGAATTCAGTTTTGTTTCAGAATTCAGTTTTGTTTCAGAATTCAGTTTTTTTCAGAATTCAGTTTTTTTCAGAATTCAGTTTTTTTCAGAATTCAGTTTTGTTTCAGAATTCAGTTTTGTTTCAGAATTCAGTTTTTTTTCAGAATTCAGTTTTTATTTCAGAATTCAGTTTTGTTTTGGAATTCAGTTTTTTTCACAACAGAATAAAAAAGTTAACTGAATTATCTTTCATAATTCTGAGTTTATGTCTGACAAATCTGACTTTTATTCTGTAAATTGTAAATGTATATTTCCACAAAAAAAATTTAACAAATGTATTTGCAATTATAACTTTTTTCTCTTTTTCTTCTAAAAAAGTGGTAATTGTGCAATAAAAAAATAAAAAATTTGTAATGATTATTTGAAAAATATGTATTTTCTATTAATACATATTTATTCTACTGACTATATTACCATACTGATAAATGCATTCTTAATTAGTTTATTTATTTATTTTAATCTAAGATTCATTTAATTGTATTATCTTAATCCAGTTTAAATAAATGTATATTACAAGAAACTTTTAAAAATGTGTTTTCTATTGATTTTAATTCATTTATTGTGTATTGTGAGTGTATAGTTACACCGCTAGTAGACGGTAAAAAATGTGTGCTCTA
Source organism: Ptychobarbus kaznakovi (assembly GCA_027422405.1). Classification (NCBI taxonomy): domain Eukaryota; kingdom Metazoa; phylum Chordata; class Actinopteri; order Cypriniformes; family Cyprinidae; genus Ptychobarbus; species Ptychobarbus kaznakovi. The sequence continues at coordinate 10,716,120 of CM049797.1, forward strand.
TAAACCAGCATGTTTATGAATATGATAATAAATGAGAATATTATGATAAGTAATACCAGTTTGCAACATCAATATACAGTATAACAGACAGCTCAAATAACCAGAAGCCGGCTGGTTCTTACATTTTAAGAGAGCTGAGGTGTTTGTCGTCAGCAGTGTCGGGGAAAGTTACTTTTAAAAGTAACAATTACAATATTGCGTTACTCCCTAAAAAGTAACTAATTACGTTACTTAGTTACTTTTATGGAAAGTAATACGTTACGTTACTTTTGCGTTACTTTTTAAATATGAGCAGGGCTTGATTGTTTGTTTTTAATATAATAAGTTATATTTATAGCAAATATAAAAGACTTTCACACCAAAAAGTGTAATGAATAAACCTCAGACTGAAGGACGAGTAAATCACGTTTTGATTAATAAGTCATTTTTGATAATTAGTATGATTGAACTGATCATCAAAGGTCAGCAAACACATCGGTTAATAAAATGAGATTAGATATATTTGTGTTGTTTAACATATTTAATTATTGCAGGTTTGTGTCATATTCTGAGTTTGCATTTCTCTGTTTTAATTCATTTTGATGAATACTGAATCTGTTTTTTGCGAGTGGGATGAATTAATACACATTCATATTTAGTCTAGATCTACAGTAAGATCATGTTCACACGGCGCACTGTCATCAATAAATGGAGAAAAATAACTCAGATATTTTCTAGTAAATTAAAAAGTAATGCGTTACTTTACTAGTTACTTGAAACAAGTAATATTATTACATAACTCGCGTGACTTGTAACACTGGTGGTCACTCACATGAAGGTGTGTGTGTTCTAGAGCAGGGCGCAGGAGCGCGGCTCTCTGAACGGGTTACTCCCGGCCGGGACGCCGACCAGCAGCGCGTCTTTACTGGCGTTCTGGAGACAGTACTGCTGTAGATCCGCGGCGGCTTGAGAGACCTGCGTTACAAACACACTCGGATCAAATGGAGAAGTCACTTATTTCCAAATCTGACTGCTTGTCATAAGAAATCTGCTCAATATTGCTCAAAACTGGAAGACATTAACCATCCTGATGTCTAGCCTCTTAATATACACATTCTGTTTATACAGTGCCAGACATTTACATTATATATATATATAATCGTGATTAATTGCATACAAAATAAAAGTTTCACATAGTATGAGTGTACTGTGTATATTTATTATGTATATGTATTATGCACACACACACACGCACGCACACACACGCACACACACACACACACACACACACACACACACACACACACACACACACACACACACACACACACACACACACACACACACACACACACACACACACACACACACACACACACACACACACACACTCACACACACGCAAACAATAAGCTGTGGCATAATCTGCCTCCAATATCAAACCAAATATCAAACCAAATCAGACTAATAATAATAATAATAATAATAAGTGAAATTAAACAAACCATAAGGAAGATGATTCTCATTCATATCCAGCCATATTCTGCTGCTTTGCTGTATATCATATTTTAGTATATTTGTGAACAGCACATTTCAGCTTGTTTTGAATATAATGAACAACTATCTATAATAGTAGACAAACATAATTAAGAGCAGAAGTAGTGTGTAATAGCATTATTAATCTGCAGTTGCTGCTATTATAAAGAAGCCTGTGTGAATTAGAAAGACTGAATGATATAAAGTGAAGTATGTTCTGAAGTCCAGCATCTCTGTACTGATAACAGATCACACTTCTGAGTGCTGAGACTTACTTTGACTCTGTCCACACTGGCTTCGAGTCTCAGCTGCTCCACGGTGTGTCTCAGGGTCGTGACGCTCGAGCTGGAAGACATGATGATGATGATGATGATGATGATGATGATGATGATGATGAGTCAAACTCCCTCAGGACCGATGAAGGAGTGCGTCTGAGGAGCGCGAGCTGCTGCATCTGTTGATTTACTGTCAGAAAGTGGATGTGTGGGCGTGGCAGTGGTGGGTGGGGTCATGGGCGGGGCCATTGGTGCGGGGCTGGGGGGGGGGGGTGTTAGGGGGGATGTTATCTTGGGCTGAATGGGATCCAATCCATGCCAAAACATGTATCGCAAAAGTAAATACATATTTGCAAAAGAAACACAAACAAACACATTCACACACTCACACACACACACACACACACACACACACACACACACACACACACACACACACACACACACACACACACACACACACACACACACACACACACACACACACACACACACACACACACACACACACACACACACACACACACACAACACACAGAGACACACACACACACACACACACACACACACACACACACAGAGAGAGAGAGACACACACACACACACACACACACACACACACACACACACAGACACACACACACACACACACACACACACACACACACACACACACACACACACACACACACACACACACACACACACACACACACACACACACACACACACACACACACACACACACACACACACACACACACACACACACACACACACACACACACACACACACACACACACACACACACACACACACACACACACACACACACACACACACATACACACATTTCTGGCACTGATGATGCCTTGACTTCCCATCTTGTGCAATATTTTTTTTGTGTGCATAAAAAAAAACTTTTTTGTTTTGCAACTCTTTCCTGTTTTCAAATATATGTGGTTGATTCCATTGATTCCACAAAACGGTATGTTTATTCATTTATTTTTATGTTTTTCTATTTTAGAAAATGTTCTGGATATAAACATTTCTTAAAATCCTATATTAAAATTAACGTTTAATTAACTTTTAAATATAAGCTTTTTGTTAACAGCCTATTTTTAGCCTAACTTTTATATAATTTTATGTGTTTATTATTATTTTCCTAACATATTTTCTTATTATATATTTTTTTTTATCTTGAGACGAACATGCTTAATAGTCTGTCACATTTTAGTCATTTAAGTCTTTCATAGTTTTTTTAGTCGACGAAAAGTCATTGCATTTTTGTCAACTTTTAAGGGTCGAAATTTTCACGTAATAAAAATATTTTTATTTAAATGTAAACTAATTATTTTATAAAATATAGAAATTATGAAATCTGAAAAAAAACATATTTTATCATAAATTGTGTATTTTATTCAATTATAATTATTTTGTTTTATTTTATTTCCCGGACACCGTACTGACTTTGGGCTTTTGCCACGACGAAGACCTTTATTATGAAACTATTTCCGGTTAGACTGTCATCACAATAGCAGTTTTCACACTAACCGCTCTCTCTTCCTTCCTCAACTCTGTCCATCAGTGCAGTGCTCGTCCAACCCGTCCTTCATCAGTCGTAACGTTTATTAATGAAGGTAAAGCGTTTACTGTCGTTGTGATTGCGCGCAGGAGATGTGGCGTGACGTCATAACGCGAATAAGAGCTTTCACGTGACGATAGCAACGGAGTTGGCGTCCATAGAAACAGGTTCTCGTTCGATAAAAGTGACCCAGGACCACAAACCCAGTCATAAGACTCAATCATCTGAAAGCGGAATAAATCATCTTTCCATTGATGTAAGGTTTGTTATGATAGGACAATATATAGGTGCAAAAAAATCTAAATATTGAGAAAATCATCTTTAAAGTTGTTCAAATGAAGTTCTTAGCGATGCATATTACTTGTTTTGTGCTGCAGGGACACATATGTGAATGTGTGTTTTGATGACTATCTGTGAAAGCTGTGCTGTGTTCTCAGACTGATGGAGCTGCTGCCCATTCTGGAGCCGGAGCAGCGGCCGCAGAGCAGACAGTGGTATCAGCTGTTGTGAATTACTGTGATATGTGTGTGTGTGTGTGTGTGTGTGTGTGCTTGTGTGTGTGTGTGTGTGTGTGTGTGTGTGTGTGTGTGTGTGAGAGAGAGAAGAGAGAGAAGTGTGTGTGTGTGTGTGTGTGTGTTTGAGAGTGTGCGTGTGTGTGTGTGTTTGCGTGTGCGTGTGCGTGTGTGTGCGTGTGTGTGTCTGTGTCTGTGTGTCTAACCCTAACCCTAACCCGCTAACATCTGCAGGAGCCCGGCGAACTCTGTGTCTTCTGTGATCTACATCAATACCAACACCAAACAACACTGGACTGAAACTTCAGGGAAAACTTGCATGTCGTGTGTGTTTCCTCTGCTGATGTGTGTGTGTCTGTGTCTTCTGTGTGTGTGTGTGTGTTTCACATTCATTTCTGAAGAATGTGTGTGTGTGTGTGTTGTACTCAGTGCGTGCGGACATGCGTGCGTGTGTGTTATTTTCACAGTAAAAGCCAGACTGTGTGTGTGTTCTCCCTACTAGACTCAACCTTTCTATCTGGTTTCCTACAACTCAGGTATGTCGTGGTCCCTCAGGAGCCGTTCCTTGTTTGCATCACCTGCATATATCTGCCCTCCTACAGAGGGACAGATCGTCGGGGACATCCTGAAGGCAGCTTCTCATTGCCACATATCTTGAATGGCTGCTTCCATGCTGCATACAAGGGTACAAACTGAGTCCTGTACAGTCTAGCACAGTGCCACGACATCCGTTGGTAAATAAATAGGAAACGCAAGGAGTGGACATACTTGATAGGAAAAAAGTGCAAAAAGGACATATCAAATCATATAAAAATAAATTATATTTTCACCTTTAGTAAGAGTATACAAACATTCCTGAATAAAAATGTAAAACCCTGAACAAATAAAATGTTTCAAATAAGCTAAAATATCAAATCAGTGATAATTCTAAAAAAATGTTCTCTGAAATAATCTGTCTGCTATACACCTGATGAAATATGTAGTTCCAAATTAATGAGGAGTGTCATATTTTTAGAGTATAAAGGTGTTTGTTCTGGAGATAGCATGCACCTTTGACTCAATTTTAGTATCAGGGTCCGAAGAAGCTTTTTGGGGACCAAAGTCATTAAATAGAAAACCGTATGAACCACTCCTACAAAATGTTATTTCAGAGATAGGTTATCGGGGCGATTACTTGTTTTCATATTTGGACCCTCTCAGTTTAGGACACACACACAGGCTGGTTGTAAGAGGCCTTCAACAACTTGGGATGCCCAAAAAGAGGGCTAAAGTTTGGTTAGCAAAGTACTCTATAATTTCTCTGTCTGCTATCATAGGCACCTTACCGTCATATATGGAGGAGACGCTAAAAGTTATTTATACCCATAACAACTGAGTGATATGCTTTATATAGTGAATATCTTTTAGAAAACAGCAAATCACAAAAAAAATGCCACTTTTCACAGAGAAGGTCCATATAATACATATTTAGATTTGTAAGTGTATTTAACAACTGAGTGCATTGTTCTAAAAAACGGTAATATTTGTGTAAACTAAACTTACAAATGTAGAAAAACACATTTATTTTAAGTTCATAATATGGACTTAATGCATTAATGTATTGTTAACAGAACGTAAATGTGTGTTAATCAACATCAACATGTGAGTGCGTGTGTCTATATGAACTAATATGTATTGTGTGCGCATTAATCACCTTTGTGTGCCATGTGTCTGCAGTTCTGTCATATTGTCTGTGCAGATACTCATGTGTGTGTGTGTGTCTGTCTGTGTGTGTGCAGGCGCGTGAACACTGCAGTGTGTGAGAGTGTGTGTGTGTCTGCCTGTCTGTGTGTGTCTGTCTGTGTGTGTGTGTGTGTGTGTGAGCCGAGAAGCGTGTGAGCAACTGTGTGTGTGTGTGTGTCTGCCTGTCTGTGTGTGTGTATGTGTGTGTGTGTGTCTGTGTCTGTCTGTGTGTGTGTGTGTGTGTGCACGTGCGTGCATGCGTGCGTGTGTGTGTGTGTGTGTGTCTAAACACTACTAATAACTAGGAGTCTCTCTGTTTTTGAAAGAGCTCAGGTATGTCGTGGTGCCCGCAAGAGCCGGTCCTGCTGTTTCTGTGGGTCACACCTGCACATATCTGCCCTCCAGTGATGCAAATATTATTTTAATTTAAAGGGACGGATGTTTTCTATTTAATCGTCGGTGGAGCCAATCCTGAAGGCAGCTTCTCTGATTCTTACATTATCAACCTAGGTAGTGCGCTCCCTTCAGCATGCTGCATGACTCCGTCTTCAGGGTACAAACTGAGTCCTGTTACAGAAATCTAAAGCAATGCAGTGTTCTTCAGAGACAATCCGATTTTGGTAAATAAACTAGGAAACGCAAGGAGTGGTATAAGTTTAGGAACTGATGCAAATAGGTGTGCAAAATGTGAGATTTGTAACATAAATAATAATATTTTTTTTTAAATATACGCTGTTCTTTTTTTTTTTTATCTGTGATCCTGAAATTAATAAATTAACGGTTTCCACAAATATTCGAATAACTGTTTTCAAATGGATAAAAATGAACAAATAAAATGTTTCTTGAGCAGCATATTAATACAAATAAGATTTCTGAAATAATTAAATAAAAAAAATAGTAGATGCTGAAAATACAGAAATAATACAGTTTAACATAGAAAAACTGTTTTAACATAAATTAAATTTCTAGTGTTTTTCCAAATAAACGCACTTGAGCAGAAGAGTCTTCTGACACGACATGTCTGAATATCTTCCCTTATGCTGTGTGTGGTGAGTATGCTAGGCCGTGGCGTGTGGCAACGGTTCAGGTGAGAGGAGTGTTTCCGACATTCAAGAAACTAGATGCCTTTTAGAGACACTCTACGTGTTTTTAGGATCAGGGTCGCCGTTACATGATCCTAATGCTCATATTTGACACGGGATCCATGGCATCTAAAAGATAGAAAACCCTCGTATGAACCATTTAGCATTACAATTAAAGCGTGATTTAAAAGACGCTGTGAATAATTTTGCATTTATATAATGACGTGTGCAGCCGGAGAGCAGAGGGACCCTCTGCGCCGCGGCACTCACGTGAAATCCACCGCCGTGGGCTCCGAAAGTCTCACGGAAATGGCCGAATTATGAGAAAAGTTCCACAGCATCAAAGTTTGATTTCTCCACACCGGTGATTCACAATTTCATTATAATTTCAATCTCAGTTACAAGCACAAGACATAACCTTACTCAGTCAATATTACAGATATAAAGGTAAACTTTACATCACAGAATGTTCTTTACAGGCTTATGAATTTAGATGTTAAATAATCCAAATATTTCAACATTTGTAGAAACAGCAAATCACAAAAAAATGACTTTTCACAGAGAAGGTTCTCACATATAATACAATAATACAGTTTATAATTAGATATACGTGTGTATGTTAACATTACTGAGTGCATTGTTAACTAAAAACAGTAATATATCCATTGTAAACTAAACTTACAAATGATCCAGAAAAACACATTTTTAATTATAGTCAGTGCATAATATGTAATGCATTAATTTACCTATTAGTTAACTAAAGAAACGTACAATGTGTTTAATCAACATCCCCAACATTGTAGGCTTTTAAATAATGTAAATAAATGCATTAATTTTTCTATATGTGTGGCCAGTGATGTGACAGTCCAAAATCAGGTTAAAGGATTAATCCCTTTTAGATTGTCTTGCATGTAGTGGCAAAACATGAGATCTGCAGTTTGATTCATAAAAAATTTCGTGCAGATACTCATGAATGGGAATTAATTTAAACTGTATTCCTGACTGGGTCAACTCATTGGCTGCAGGCGCGCTACGAACACTTTTAAAAGCAGCTTTACTTTGTTCCCTAAAGAGAGCGACCCGCGGAGTCTTGTGGGTGTTTGCTGGAGCCGAGAAGAACGGGACGTTACTTTCGCAACTTTTGCGTGCTTTTTAAAGTGATGCGCAGGGCTTGATCAGTTTGTTATTAAACGCTGGAGTTATATTAATGTACATGATAAAAGCCTTTCACACCAAAAATGTGTGTACTTTAAACCTCACTGAAGGACGAGTAATAACATTAGGAATGGGATTGTTTTTGAAAGAGCTCAGCAAGGCATTTTTTGTGCATTTACTTGATTCATAAATCCTCTTTCATATGGTAAAATTGCTAAATACCTTTATTTTAATTTAACTGAAAGATGCCAAAAATTGAAATTCTATGTGAATATGTGTTAAATTAAACGTTGATGTATTTATGTGATTAAATCTGTATTTTCAGCATCATTACTCCAGTCTTCGAGAGTGTCACATGATCGTCAGAATTTTATCATTAACATATGCTGATTTATGATCTTTAACAAAAAAACATTTCAGATTTTTATGACCAAATTAATGATGAAAACTGGAGTTGTGCCTCTGTTTTCCCACACTGATGTCACTTTTTTGTGGAAACTGATGCATTAAGGAGTGCCCTTTTATTTCAAAATGAAAAAAGAAATACTGAAAGGACAAGATTTGTAACATTTAAAATATTTTTATTTCACATAAACGCTATTTTTTTCTAATATTTTGATCCTACTGTTTTCTGTTAATAATCGATTTGTGAATCCTGAAAAATTAAATGTATCTTAACGGTTTCCACATTTTTTTAAAACAGTTCTTGTGCAGAATTTTATCCTACTGTTTTATGTTAAACATTGATTTTAATAAAAAATATCTTTCACTCTCTACTCACTCCTACTCATCACACTCACTCAATCAAGTTTCAAGTTGAGCAGCATATTATTATGATTCCGCTCATATGTGAAGATCATACAGTGGGACACTGAAGATGTCTGCCTCACAGTAATGACCACGGTGCTGAAAATACAGAAAATACAATTACAGTTTAAAAAGCATGGAAAAATCTGTTGACTTACATTGCTATTAATATTTCACAATTTCTACAGTGTTTACCTTGCTAAACTAAAAAAAATAATAAAAAAATAAACGCAGCCTTGTACAACTGAGCAGAAGAGTCTTCTGTTACACTGACATGTCAAAAAGAGAATCTTCCCTTCTATGCTGTGTGTGGTGCAGCTGATTCTGAAGGCCGTGGGGCGTGTGGCAGACGGTTCAGGTGATTTGAGGAGTGTCTCCGACAGTCAGGACGTACATACATTACAGTTATATATTGCAATCAGCTCCGCCTGTGTTAGAGACAGACACAATGGTGTGTGAAAGTGTCTAGTGCATGTAGAGGCGAGTGTGTTGCTACAGGTGGCTTGTGCAGGCCCGCTCACCTGTGCGTAGCACACTTGAATTGCACAAAAATAACAGTTTTTTTTCCTGTGATGTGGTAGGGTGTGTGTGGGGGGGGGGGGTAGTCCATGTTTCAGGATGTAGGGGTTTGTTTGGGGTTTCAGAGAGGGGGCGGTGTGATGTGAGTTCAGGGCTCTCACAGCCTGGGGGAAAAAGCTGTTGAGCACTCACTCACATTCTCTCTCACCACACACACACACACACACACACACACACCTCTCTCTCTCTCATATATAAATATATATATATATATATATATATCTGTGACCCTCTCTGTGAAATCCAGGCCAAAGTCTCAAAATCGAATTATGAGATAACAAGCATCAAAGTTTGATTTCTACCATTAATTTCACTATAATTTCAATCGTTGACATGACCTTACTCAGTCAATATTATAGATATAAAGGTAAAATCACAGAATGTTCTTTACCATGTGACGGACGATTTTCTGTAGAAAACAGCAAATCACAAAAAATGACTTTAGCTGGGTTTTCACAGAGAGATATATATATAGAGAGAGAGAGAGAGAGAGAGAGAGAGAGTACTATATATATATATATAGTACTATAAAGTTCATCCTATATTATACATGATAAAATGCAAAGTTGTGTGAATGACCCGTGCATATTTTCTTCATGTTCGAGTAGAGACTCAACCGTCCTCACACACATATTGATGTATGTCTCTCATATTTGTCAGAAACGATGAAATGGGAGAAGGTGAGAGCTAAAGGAGACGTACCGCCAGGAGTAGCAGCTCATTCCTCCGTAACCTTCGGGAAAAACATCTTCATCTTCGGAGGAGTGACCGCAGACGGAGCCACAAACGCCATGTATAAGTTTCAGTGCGGTACGAACTCACACGCGTATTACACCAGCTCAAGATATGCACCCTTTCAATATGCATCTTGATTTACATAATGCTGTCATAATGAACGACCGAAACTTTATGTTTAGGACATTTGTCAAAATAAAAGCACATTAAAATTGTATTTTAGCATCAGTATTCTTTCAGAGTAACAGTTTAAACTTAAAAAAAACTTATTTTAGTATCACTGAAATACTTTTATGTTTTTATTAATATTTTCAGTCAGTTTTTATTTTTATCAGCATCAATATCCAGCTCTTTCATCCTCTAAAAATACATTTATTGTAGGAAAAACAAATAATCAACTTCACTTTCATAATCTAAACATATGATATTGTTCATAATTTTCATATTAATTTGTTTCATAACAGTTAGCATTTTGAGCAGCTGTATTGTTTGATATTTAGATTATTGTAATGAAATGAATAGACACTCAATTCAGATGTAATGTGTGAGCTGCATTTTGAAATATTAATACTTTGATGTTAAGTTGTATTATTTTGAATCAGTGATTTTAGTTCAATTAACAAATGATCTTTATGTGTATTGTATCCAAGCATTTGGAAAAAGTGTTCATAAAATGTGCATCATTTTGATCATCAGTTATGAATTATCTGTCTAGAGTTGACATGAAGGCTCCAATAAAAGACTGTAATATAAATATAATAACCCTAATGTGGTGAGAAAAGCAAGCTGTAGATCATCAGAACATATAAAGTCAAATCAGTTGTCTCTTCTGCTGGCAGACAAACAGCGCTGGACGCTGCTGAGGTTTGACGGAGATCTTCCTCCCAGCAGACTGGACCACTCCATGTGTTTAGTGCCGTGGCGTGTGAAGACGTCTGAAGAACACGCAGCTCAGGTATGTGACGCAGACGTGGTGCACCTGTGCTTCATCTTCGGAGGAATGGACACTCAGGGCGTCATATTCAACGACTGCCTCGTTACTGTGCTGACATGAACGCTTACTGATTAGACTGATCAATCAAAGATTTGATTTCCTAACAAATCTCTTGGACCTGAATCTGTTTTCAGTGTTAAAACTAGATAATTGTAATTGTTCACCATATGTTTGGTACATGAGTTGATGACAAACAGGTATCTATGAGAACTGGTTGTTTTTACACTTGTTTACTTGCTGAATTTGTAATCTGTGAATTCATTTTGACGTTGTACGTACTTGAAAAGATTAAATCATCAAAAAAAGTAAATTACATTTTTTTGGTTTTAATATTTGTATTAGTTTTTCCAATATATATGACATTAATCAATCCCCCGACCCTTACCGAAAAATTCTTGGAGTGGTGTTCATGCTGTCTATTAATTCAGAAATATATTTTATAATTTTTATAATAATAAAAATAAGGGCATGCATCTATATACACGTCTACATCAGCCAAAAATCAGATACATAAAACATATACATGCACTCAGAGCAGGGAGGAAAAATAAATAAATAAAATAAATGCTAGGGCATTATTTAAAAGTGTCAACATAATCGATTAAAAGGCCGCCACACTTTAAATAACTGTTTTCCCGATCCTCTTAATGAGTGCATAATCTTTTCAAGACATAATTTCTCTAATCCATTGATTATGTGTGGGTGGGAGAGGATCCACTTTAGTAGAAAGGCTCTATGGGCTAACGAAGAGGAGGAGGCAATAATTCAATTACATATTTTAAACAGTATTTTTAATATGGAGCTTTCTAAACTGGGGTTTGTGAGTTGATGAAAAGCAAAAAAATGTATGTTAAAGTTAAAAGGGTCATTGGATGCCCATTTTCCACAAGTTGATATTGTTTAGGGTCTTAATGAAAAGCCTGTAGCATAGTTTGGTTAACTTATCAATGGTAGTGTTAAAAACACCCTTTTAAACCTATCAAAAACAGAGCAAGCTGTTTTGAAGCATTCTCCTTTAAATGTTAATGAGCTCTGCTGGCTCCGCCCCTCTCTTCTGAGCCGCTCTCTGAGGGACTGTTTACTTTAATGTTAATGAGCTCTGCTGACTCCGCCCCTCTCTTCTGAGCCGCTCTCTGAGGGACTGTTTACTTTAATGTTAATGAGCTCTGCTGACTCCGCCCCTCTCTTCTGAGCTGCTCTCTGAGGGACTGTTTACTTCAGCTGCATTCATCAGGAAACTTGCTAATTAGCATATTTCTTAGCAAAGATTCATAAAACTCTTCTTCTGTAGATAAAGCTGGATCACAAATGATTCGCACGGACATTGACACATTTAGGTAGATCAGGGGGCTCATTCCTTCATAAACAAAAACAATTATTTGCGTCTTCAGTGGTTCAGATGTCGGGAGTAACTGACGACTGCTATATTCTTTATTACATCCAACAACAAAACACCTCAATCACTTACTCATAGACATTCTTGTCTTCCCTGCACCGGAGTCGACACAATGGCGGACAGCTCTCAGCTCACTCAGGGGGCGGGGCTAAGGTAAGACAGTCTTGTCAATCAACTCTCGTGGGAGGGGCTTGTACAGAACTACGTCAGTCTGAATCTCAGAACAGCCTGATTTGAGAAAGAGGATTTAAAAAAAAAAAACACTGAGTGGATTTTTATCATTATAGGATGGATGTGTGCACACACTTCCAACACATTTATGTTCAAACCACTTGTAAAGTGAATTTTGCATCTGATGACCCCTTTAAGAGCCCCTTTCACACATACAAACTTAACTGGTAAATTACCGTTAAGAGATCATGTGTGAACTGGACCTTTTCAAAAATACCGGTAAATTCGTTCCAGCAATTTACCGGTATCAGTAGGCTATTTGTAACATTACCAGTAAATGACCAGTTATCTGCTTGTGTGTGAACGCATAATGAAGATTACCCATATGACCAGGTACGAGTTCAGAACGTGGTGACGTCAGACATTTACTCTGGGCCAATCCAAAGCCAAAGAAATACCAACTTCAATGGCTCTGGGCCAATCATAACATTCTGATGCAGATGAGATATTTACAGTGTTGATCAGTTTTGAAATGGTCTAATACGATGTCTCTGGGCCAAAAGCAGCTGCATCAATGTAAATGTTTGACACAAAAATGAAAACATCTACAAAGACACTGATCGAGTATAAATGTTTACAAATTCAACACCGGGAGGCCATTCCTAGTTAATGATGTCACTGAATTTACTGGTTAATTGAATCTGTGAATGGTGCATTACTTATTTCGGTAATTTGACATCAACTTTCTGTTATTACTGTGAAAGTGGCTAAGGTCTTTGCTGCCCCGCTCAGGTAAAGCGTACAGGTTAAGAGGCAAAATACGTATGACCCCGAGGTACCTGCTGAAGATGCAGAGGTATTTCCAATAATACCAGTTGTGAAGAGTTGATCTTCACCGCTGGGAACGGCAGTACTGGCACACACACACACACATGCTTACCTCATTCCTACCCCTGCTGTTTAGCCATCGGAGAGCGGGTGCACATGTGATCTTGATGGCACACAGACATTTCATACACTCTTATATGAGGCTTATAAGAAGGGAGGTCGGGCTCACACCAATTTGCATGTTTACCAAGTCAGCAAACTTATTATTACGTATTATTGGTTGTTTATTTTGTTCTTTGATTTTTTGTTTGTTGGTACTTTGCTATATTTTTTTGTACTGAGTACTTGTGTAAATACTCTCACCACTGGACATTTTTACGGCGCACTGTAAATAAAAGTCTATGGGTCAATCTTTTTCCTTTTTTTTCCCCGGACCTAAAAACGTCCCACAAGTAGATCTTCAAGGGTCTACTGCATCACATTTGGTGTCAGCAGTGGGATGGCTACCTGTAAGAAAGCTCTAATAGGGAAAAGGATGCTTTTAAAGAGGATGTTGCATGGGACACGCTGGAGACATCATCGGAACAGGAGGCATCAGTGGGGCTTCCAGGTGCCCAGAGCGAGCCAGGCCCATCCTGTTCAAGTGAGGGCATGGTGAGCCTCATGAGAGAGTTTCTCAAAGCGCAGCAGCTAAGGGGGGACAGGTACCATCGGGAGCTCCGGGGGTTACAAGAATCCATTCTGCAGACAGTCAGGCCTGACCAGTGACTCCAAGTTATACCAGGAGCATGCAGATGGAACTCCCGACTCCTGCGCCATGGAGAGTATCCACAGACAACGCACCAGTTCAACTTACTGATTCACCACCAAGATATTTTACTCAGCAGAGTTTGCCACCTCGTCGAACAGAGATGCCGGTGCCAGTTCTACAGCAGGGGGATGACATCAAGAGCTACCTTCGGCAATTTGAGCTACTGGCCAGGGCCTGGCAATGGCCAAGAGAGGAGTGGAGCTGTCGGTTTGTGCCACTGTTGACTGGACAAGCGTTGGAGGCATACCTTGCGATGGATGAGGATCAAGCAGATGATTATGATGAGTATGATTCAACATTTCACCGGCGACGTACCGTCAACGGTTCTGGGCAGCGACAGTGCCAGACGGGGAAGCTCCAACAGAAAATGATCATCATCTGCAGAATCTCTACCAGCGCTGGGTAAGACAGATCTGCATACCAAAGAGGAGGTTGGAGAACTCGTGATCTTGGAACAGTTATTTCGAGTTCTCCCTTTCAACAGCCGAACCTGAGTTAAGGAGCACGAACCAACATCAGGACTGGAAGCCGCCAAGTTTGCCCAGCAGTACATGAACACTCACAGAACTGTTCCTCGTTCTCAACTCCCTAAAGGTAAAGCATGCTACACCCAACATGCTAGTCATCATGGGTCTGAACTGAGCCTCCAACCCCAGGAGATTACAGCAGGTACACAAGGGCTTAAAATCACAACTGGTAAATGACTAATTTGTTTTTCATATCAGCAGCCAGGGCACAAGGCTTCAGTGTAGAAGACTAGGGCATTCAATGGTATCAAGCTTTATTGCAGAGGTATCACGGCATCTGACTGCTTTCATTACTCCTTGGGGCCTTTATGAGTGGGTATGAATTCCATTTAGGTTAACTAATGCACCTTCTGCCTTTCAATGAAGTATGGAAGATATGTTGGACTCCCTGCGGGATGAATGCTGTATCCCTTACCTTCACGATATCTTGTGTTATGCAAACATTTTTGAAGAACATGTGGAAGTACTACGGAAGGTGTTGCAAGCTTTACAGCGACATGGAGTCAAGCTAAGACCGACCAAGTGCGAGATGTTCAAGAAAGAAGTGCGATACGTTGGGCGACTGGTCAGTGACAAAGGAGTCAGGATAGACCCTAAAGATTTGGATGCTGTACGAGCCTGGAAAGCAAAGAAACCTACCACAGTTGGAGAAGTCCGGAGGATGCTTGGATTTCTTAGTTACTATCGATCATATGTCCAGGATTTCTCTCGCATTGCCAAGCCGATATATGATCTCTTGCAAGTGAAACAAGGGACGGGGTCTGTCCAAACAAAGCCTAGGGCAGTTGGAAAGAAGAATGTTCAGCTACCATCACAAACACCCATTGAGTGGAAGGAAGAACATCAAAGGATACTGTGCAGATTAGTTGAAGCTTTGACTACTCCACCTGTCCTTGCGTATCCTGATTTTGATTTGCCTTTCACACTTCATACAGATGCTTCAGAACAAGGACTTGGAGCTGTACTTTATCAACGGCAGGCTGGGAAAATGAGCTCTGCTGGCTCCTCCCCTCAAGAACTTCTGAGCCGCTCTCTTAGAGGACTGTTTACTTTAATGTTAATGAGCTCTGCTGGTAAACTCCGCCCCTCTCTTCTGAGCCGCTCTCTGAAAAGTTTTGGGACTGTTTACTTTAGCCGCATTCATCGGTTTATACAGACAAAACTTACTACACAATTAGCATATTTCTTAGCAAACTCAATGCTTGGGCATATGGGTTGGAGAACTCTCAGACTTCTGTAGATAAAGCTGGATCATGAATGATTCGGTGAACATTCTTTCCCGGTGCCCACTGGACATCAACCAATACATCACAGGTGCACAGATAAAGTTGTCTAGGGCTCATTGAGACCGTCAAACCACATGGGAGGGCAAAGGGCTGCAGAACAAAAATTCTTGGGTTTGCATCTTCAGCGGCTCAGATGTCAACTGGAGTAAATGATGACTGCTTTATTCATTAGGAAATTACATCCAACAACTGCGGAAACACAGAGACTGTCAATCACTTAATCATAGACATTATTAGGATAAAAGAGTCTTCCCTGCACCGGAGTCGACACAATGACATGCGGACAGCTCTCAGCTCACCAGGGGTGGGGCTAAGGTAAGAACGGACTTGTCAATCAACTCTCGTAGGGAGGGGCTTGTACAGAAGAACTGAGCAACGCCATTTTGACAATTCGTCCCAATCTCAAGAAGAATTCCAGCCTGATTTGAGAAAGGAGATTTTAAAAAAAAAAAGTGGTGCACTGAATGGACCAATTTTATGGCCATTATAGCAAGATGGACCTATGTGTACACACATTCCAACACATATTTATGTTCTTGCATCAAACACTTGTAAAGTAAATTTTGCATCTGATAACGAGAGAGCCCAATGGGTTTAAGTACTAGCTCCTTTCACACATACAGACTTAACTAGTAAATTACTGTTAAGAGATCATGTGGAACTGGATGTTATGAATATATGTACTAGTTCTGGTGGATCATTTTACAAGAATTGCTCAGGCATATGCGACTAAAAACAAGTCTGGACGAATAGCAGCAGGAAGAATCTTCAATGACTTCATTCCCCGGTTCGGATTTCCAACTAAAAACTACATCGAAAATTTGAGGATGACCTCTTCTAACTAAACTACATCATAACCAGGGTCGAAAATTTGAAGAGACCTCTTCCAACTAAATTTGAAGATGACCTCTTCAAAACCTTGTGTCAACTGTCAGGAATGAGCCATTCAAGAACTTATCCATATCAGGGAAATCCAGCTGAGAGGTTTAACAGAACACTGCTCCAGATGATGAGAACACTGGCAGAGAAGGAAAAGGAAAAACTGAAGGAACATCGACCACAGATTGTGCATGCATACAACTGCACACGACATGAAGCGACAGCATACTCACCATTTTACCTACTCTATGGACGACATCCACACTTACCCATTGATCTTGTGTTCAAAGTGACCAACGGAAAGGAAAGTAACGATCCAAGAGGATATGCCAAGCGAATGGCAGAAGCTTACCGAATTGCCTCAGAGAACAGTAAGAACTCAAGTGCCCGAGGAAAACTGTACTATGACAGGAAGTCCAGAGGAGTTGTTCTTCAGCCTGGTGACAGAGTACTCGTGAAAAACCTAAGTGAGAGAGGTGGACCGGGAAAATTGAGATCATATTGGGAGAAAACTGTGTATGTTGTTAAGGAGCGGATAAATGATGGACCAGTCTACCGAGTGGTCGCAGAGACGGATAGCTCAAAATCAAGAGTTCTACACAGGAATCTGCTGCATCAGGTTAATGATTTACCTGTAGAGATGCCAGAGGGAGCATCTAAACAGAGGGCCAAGAGAAACCAAACAAGACCACAAGATGAGACGGGATCACCATGTGACTCTGATAGTGATGAGGAGCAGGATGACGAGAACTACTATTGGCTAAGGGTACGAGACACCCGTGAGAACAACCAAAGACTTACCTTTAACCAACCTACAGAGGAAACTGCCTGTGATCCTCCATGACGACACCATACACAACCTAAACAAGAGAAGACAGTGGACAGAGACCCTGGGAGCACAACCTAGAGAGAACAAGAAACCTACCTGTGATGCTCTGCGACGACAATCCTGTGAACAACCTGAAAGAGAAACACAAAGACAGTGGACAGAGACCCTGGGAGCACAACCTAGAGAGAACAAGAAACCAACCTGTGATACTCTGCAACGATAATCCTTTGAACAACCTGAAAGAGAAAGATCAAGAAAACAGACAGAGATTTGGAGAGAACAACCTACAGAAAATGAGGGACTTACCTGTAATGTTCCTGATGAGAATGAACTTACCTGTGAAAGACAAGTGACATGGGCACGATCTGAAGAAGATGAGGAACAGGTTGAGGGAGAATGTAGTCAGATAGATGAAGGTGATATACCTAAACAAGAAGTTCTCAAAATACCTAACTTGAGTTCAGATGAAATTGACCAAACAAGCCAAGTCCGAAGATCCACACGTGAAAGAAGACCCACACCTAGGTTAACTTATGAAACACTAGGTCAGCCAGCAATTCAGTCATATCCGACAATAAACAGTTTAGAGACTTATGAGATAAATCAGACACCATATTGGGGGTTATCATTTTACATTACACCTCACCACATTACACCTTACGTTAGTACACCTTATTCTATCCTTACCCCACAAGTCACATTTCCATTCTGGGTACCTCCTATGACAATCGGGTACTATGATGAAAGAATATGTTAGTGGGAGATATCTTTTCTTTGTTGGGGAGTGTGTGATACACCATTGTTTATTCACAATTGGAATGTTTTGTTTTTAATATTTATTAATGTATTTATTTCATTTTGTGAAGAAGAGCTTATTGTGCACACAGTCATCTATCAATTATCACCCTAAAGACTGAGTTTGAATCAATACTGTTCTAGTCACCAGAGAAAGCACGCGCTGTAGGTTACCATGATGCGGGTGTGTCTACCAAGCTGCGCCTGCGTAAAGACACTGAAGTTTGCGTTGTGCTTTTGTTTCTCCTGATAATTCAGGTACTTTTAATCTGCTTGTGTGTTCCACACCTGGGACCCGTAACACTCATCCTGTCCCTCTTTGCATAAAGGAGCAGATACTGGTCCTGCTGATGGGTTTAGGAGCTTCTACGGCCCTGTCCAGCTCTCCTAGATTACCACTGTCTCCTGCAAATCTCCTCCATGCTCTTGAGACTGTGCTGGGAGACACAGCCAACCTTCTGGCAACGGCACATATTGATGGGCCATCCCGGAGGAGTTGGACTGCCTGTGCTACCTCTGTAGGGTCCAGGTATCGCCTCATGCTACTAATAGTGACAGTGACCCAAGCCAAATGCAAAACTAGTGGAAAACAGTAAGAAAAGATGAGAAAAATGTCAATGGCCTTCCACCTGTAAAACCATTCCTGTTTTGGGGGATCGTCTCATTGTTGCCCATTTAGTGCACCTCTTGTTAATTTCATTAAGACCAAAGCAGCTGAAACAGATTAACAACCCCCTCTGCTACTTAATTGACCAGATAAATCCCAGGAGTTTAATTAACTTGATGCTGTACTCTGATCGTAAGTGGAATCCTTCTGCAGGTGAAGGCTGAGTTGGTCTTCGCTGCCCCGCTCAGGTGAAGCGTACAGGTTAAGGGTAGGATAAATGCTCATGACCCTGAGGTATATGCTGAACACGGAGAGGGATTTCCAATAATACCAGTGCTCTGACCAAGATGCCACCAATGGCTACCATTAATATGTATCCATAGCAGTCCTAGCAGTTCCTGCTTGTGGCAAAGCATCATTGAGGTTTATTTCAATCATGAAAGTGCAAAATTATAATAACCCTAAAAACCATCAGCTAAACTTATTTCAGTTTAATGAAAGTTTTTAATGTTTAAATAAATTGGTTTAAAAAAAAAAGAGAAAACAAGCAGCACCATATTATTCACCTAATTACATTATAGATGTAAAAAAACCCAACAAAATAAAACACTTAAAAGAACATCAGATATATACATACAATTTATTTTTAGTTTCAAGTCATGTGACCATTAAACAACATCAGAGAACCAAAATAAACATGCAAATGTGTTATCTTCAAGGGGACATCAGGTGAAGTTTTATTTTGCGCATTTGTCTTTATATTCTTTTTATTTTAGTTTAAGTAATCAAACTAAACCAGTGGTGCCCAGACTCAGTCCTGGAGGGCCGGTGTCCTGCAGTTTAGCTCCAACTTGCCTCAACACCTGCCAGGAAGTTTCTAGTGTGCATAGTAAGAGCTTGATTAGCTGTTTCAGGTGTGTATAATTGGGGATTGGATCTAAACTCTGCAGGACACCGGCCCTCCAGGAACGAGTTTGGGCACCCCTGAACTAAACCGTAATATAGATTACAAAAAATAAAAATAAGTTTGTTAACATTTCAGGGGAACAAAATCACCTTTTTAGACAGTGACATTTAAAATCAACACAGACAAATAATCCCTGCTCATTTTGTATCAAACCTTTATTTTGCAATTGTGGTAGAAATGTCTTCTACAGTTGCCAGATTTCAATAAATAACTGAGCATGTGACATGACGTTTATCCAGTAACCCCTGACCCGGAGCACCCCCCCCCCCTCATCGCCCCTCACAGAACTGCCTGAGAACAGCAGCATCGAGCCTCAAACCAGGCTGACAAAATCTCCACCGGAGTGAAGAGAAAATAAGACAACAAACGCAACTCTAATGCTTCTCATAAGTCTTTCTCAAAGAGATCGGAGGCTTTACGTTCGCCAGTCTCGTACAAAAATGTCCTTCGTGTTCAATAGGTACACCTAGAGAGGCGAGGGCATCGACGGTGACTGAAAACAAAGTCAGGACGATCTATAACTCATCCTTTTCGCCCTGATCGTCGCCCTCCTCTGGGGGCGGGGCACCCGCGCTGCCGTACAGCTTGCTTACGATGGGCTGCACAATTTCCTCCAGCTCCTTCTTCTTGGCCTGGAAGTCCTCGAGCTCTGCTTCCTGATGAGACTCCAGCCACTCGATCTTCTCCTCGACGGCCTTCTCGATGGCCTCCTTGTCTTCGGATGACAGCTTGCCGCCCAGCTTCTCTTTGTCCCCGATCTGGTTCTTCAGGGAATAGGCGTAGCTCTCCAGCTCGTTGCGGGCGTCGATGCGCTCTTTCAGCTTCTTGTCATCGTCGGCGAAGCGCTCGGCTTCGTTCACCATGCGCTCGATGTCCTCGGGCGTCAGTCGGTTCTGGTCGTTGGTGATGGTGATCTTGTTCTTGTTGCCCGTGCCCTTGTCCTCGGCGGTGACACGCAGGATGCCGTTGACGTCGATCTCGAAGGTGACCTCGATCTGAGGGACGCCGCGGGGAGCCGGAGGGATGCCAGTCAGGTCAAACGTACCCAGGAGGTGGTTATCTTTAGTCAGCGGACGCTCACCTGGAAAGATGATTAAAGAGAGAAAAATTTGAAATGGCTTAATGTAATAAAATGGGGGGGGGGGCTAATTTTAAGTTCGGAGACAAAAGTCAGGAATCCAATACAATTTTAATCCAACCCCTATCTTAAAAAATCTTTCATATCAATCAGCTGGATAAAATGGGGTCATGAATATGATTTAGAATTTAGCCCCATGCCAGATAACATGGCTATTTTAAAGTAAAAAATGGCTTAAAATAGCAAAATAAATAAAGTTTCTGATTTATCCATCTTAAAATCTAAACTGAACAATAATGGGGTTTAAGTAAACCGAGTCGGTTTGGACTCTGAAAGCATCGCTCACCTTCATAAACTTTGATGGTCACGGTTGGCTGGTTGTCAGAAGCGGTGGAGAAGATCTGGGATTTCTTGGTGGGCACAACGGTGTTCCTGGGAATGAGTTTGGTCATCACTCCTCCGACCGTCTCAATGCCCAGGGTCAAAGGGCAAACGTCCAGAAGCACCAGGTCACCTGTTCAACACATTTCAGTCAGTAACCATCGCACAAGTGGCATGATTACATAGCCGAGGCATCATTAAAGGCTGCAGATGGACTCACCAGTGTCCTCCTCTCCTGACAGGACTCCGGCCTGGACGGCGGCTCCGTAAGCCACGGCCTCATCCGGGTTGATTCCTCTGGACGGCTCCTTGCCGTTGAACAACTCCTTCACCAGCTGCTGGATCTTGGGAATACGAGTGGAGCCGCCGACCAGGACGATCTCGTCAATTTCAGACTTCTTCAGGTCAGAGTCTTCCATAACCTTCTGCACTGGTTTCATGGTGGAGCGGAACAAATCCTGTGAAGATGCAAAACATTGGTTGTTTTCCATGCATTCAACAGATACAGGCATGTATTATTATTTTTTGTACACTTAAGCTATGTTAGTATTTATGCATTTTAAGTTTAAAATAAATTATTTTGTTTCAGTATATTTTTACGAGTTGTCTTTTTCATTAATATTCATTTCAGTAATGCAGCACTAAAATACATTATTGTGATATGTATGGATGACGTTGTAAGTTATATGCTCAAGCAAATATGTAGCCGAACACATCATTTTATATGTAAAGATAAACTAGAGCATATAGTACTTTTATACGGCTCTTAAGATAAAGAAAGAGAGCCCATGTAAGCTTCAGGTTGTGTACAAGGCCTGTATGAGGAGATGGTGCAGTGCAAGTGATGTATTCTGTAAGGTAAGGGTGCAATCACTCCCTGCTTTAATGAGAAATTTGATGTACACATTTATTTGTCGGCTGGACAATACACATAATAATATTATAATGTTGTTGACAAATCCTAGGCTTACTGAAGTGCGATATCAGTCCTCTATGAGAAAGTATTGGCATAACGATCTTTTTTAATTTGTACTGTATTGTCTGTTTCTTGCTAATGGACCTCGAGTCTGGAAATAAAGTTGAATATTAATATTTAAAAAGAAATTAAAAAAATTAACAAGTTTTTCATTTCAATAAACATTCATAGTATTTTAAGTAGTGACTTTATTTTTCTTTTTTTTTTTTTTATAGTATTTATGCGCATTTCAAATAAGTTTTTATTTACATTAATTCTAAATAAAAAGTTAGGTATTTTTATTTTGCCTTTTAAAATATTTTTTACATTTTTATATTTTTTTTTAAATGTCAGTCATTTTAATTTTAAATAAAAAAAGTTAGGTATTTTTTATTTTGCCTTTTAAAATATTGGTTTAATTTATATATTTTTTTTTTTTTAAAAGTCATTTTAATTTTAAATAAAAAGTTATTTTATATTTGCCTTTTTTTTTTTTTAAATGTCAGTCATTTAAAAAAAAAAAAATAAAATTAATACAACTAAATAGAATATAAAATAAACTAAAAAGAAAATGACTCTTAAGTTTATGCTTTGTTCCCTAATATTTAGATTTTATTCAAAGTAAAGCATTTTTTTTAATTAATATTAATAAACTCATTAATAGTCATTAACGCAGAGCTTCTCTCACCATGTTGAGCTCCTCAAACTTGGCGCGGGTCAGCGTCTCGGAGAAGTCTTCCCCCTCGAAGAAGGACTCGATCTCGATGCGGGCCTGATGCTGGGCAGACAGCGCTCTCTTGGCCTTCTCCACCTCACGACGCAGCTTCTGCACGGCGCGGTTGTCCTTGCGCACGTCCTTTCCCGTCTTCTTCTTGTAGAGCTTGATGAAGTGCTCCATGACGCGCTGATCGAAGTCTTCGCCGCCGAGGTGAGTGTCTCCATTCGTGGCCACCACCTCGAAGACACCGTTATCGATGGTCAGCAGGGACACGTCGAAGGTGCCGCCGCCGAGATCAAACACCAGGATGTTCTTCTCTCCGTCCCGCTTGTCCAGACCGTAAGCGATGGCGGCGGCGGTTCTGTGGAGAGCAACAAGAGGGCCATAAGGGTTAGCATTAACTATAACAATTAAATAGATACATTTAATTAATCAATGTCAACCAAGGAAAAAAAAAAATCAGTTTGTTACCAAGGTTATCATTAATTATAAAGAGAAAATACATACATTTAATCAATAAATTCAAATAAATGTCAACTAAGGAAAACAAAAAAATCAGTTTGTTACCAAGGTTATCATTAATTATAAAGAGAAAATACATACATTTAATTAATAAATTCAAATAAATGTCAACCAAGGGAAAAAAAAAATAATCAGTTACCAACTTTTTAAATTTTAATTTAGTTTAACTTGAAGCACTAAAATATCTAAAATGAAAACTACATAAAAAAAAGATCTGGGTTGTCATCATAACCTAAAGTTAAAACATTCGTTACACTAAATATATAATTTAACTGAAATTAAAGTTCAAGGTTCTTTTATTCGTCACATACTCAATTATGTGACAAATAAAAGAACCTTGAACCTTAATTTCTGTTATAATTTAATTTCAGTTCAATTATATATTTAGTACAATATACTATAAATTATATATTTAGTAAAATACATTTAATTCAGTTAGCTCCTCAGTTTACAAAAATAACTTTTAAAATAAAACTTTAAATTATTATAAAAAGAGATGCCCATCAGGGTTATGAATCAAATTAAAACTATTAATAATTTAACCAATACAAATTCATAACTTTTTTATTTAATGTAAACTGAATTTGTTTTAAACAAAATCCAAGCAACATTTCAAAATTAGCAAAATAAACTATAGTAATTAAAAAAAATACAAAAGATAACCTAAAACTTAAAAGCTGACACTATAAAACATTATCTATATCAAATAAATAAAAGTTATAATAGCATATTAATCATGCTAAAATAACACTAGCAGCGTTTCAAGCCTTCAAGTCGCGCAAATTGAAATTACGCCTAATGCAAATGCAATAATTTCGCAAAACCTTTTTATCGACCTTTATAAAATATCGCCAAAGTTTTGCACAATTCTCTAATGAACAGGCGTGTGATCAGCTAGAGACGAGGAAAATCTGACCACGCCCCAAGCACTAGTTAAAATTATATATTTTAGCAGATTAAACGATCTTATATTGTAATACATACTATTGTCCTGTGAAAAATAAAAAGCAGCATTTAATTATCATGATAACAACATAATATAATAAAGTACTATAATATATTATAGTAAAGTATATAGAATTGTTATTATTAAAGTACCTGCCAAAAGTTGGGAAACGTTAGTTATAATTGATTTTAAAATAAATATCTTCAGCACATCAAGGCTGAATTTATTTGAGCCAAAAAAAAAAAAAACTGCTATTGTGAAATATTACTACTACAAAAAAAAAAATAAGGTAATATAAAAAAATGTAATGTTATTCCTGTGATGCATAGCAGAATTTTCTTCCTCATTACTCAAGTTCAGTGTCACATGATCTTTTAGAAATCATTACAATTTATTTGACTCAAGAAACATTTATGATTGTTATCAATGCTGAAAACAATTTTGCTGCTTCATATTTTGTGTGGAAATGGTGACACTTTATTTTTCAGGATTTTTTTGATAAATATAAAGTTTAATGAACAGCATTTATCAAATATATTAATTCGATGTGTTAAATAAAAATCATTTTAAAATGTCTTCACTCACTTTAATAAAATATTCTTAAGTAAAATAGCTTAAGGCCATTTGCGCGGTCATCATGCAGTACCCCCCCCCCCCATATCACACGGGTCGTCCCTTTAAAGGTCATAAAATATGGAAATCCATTTAAAACTCACATCCCTGCTAGATGAAAACGACCTGTTTTACACGAAGGAAGCAGCTACTGGATACTCACGGCTCATTGATGATTCTGATCACGTTCAGACCGGAGATGGTTCCTGCATCTTTGGTGGCCTGGCGCTGGGCATCATTGAAATAAGCGGGCACAGTGACCACAGCATGTGTGACCTTTAGAGGAGCAGAAACGGATCAGGTGTTGAGTTTTTACTGCAGTGCGACTGAGATTTACATTTTAGAGTCAAAACGTTACCTTCTTTCCCAGGTAAGCCTCGGCAGTCTCCTTCATTTTAGTCAGAACCATAGCGGAGATTTCCTCCGGCGCGAAAGTCTTCATCTGACCGGATCCGATGTCCAGCTGGATGTGAGGCTTGTTCTTCTTCTCAATAACCTGGAAGAGATGCAGCAAGTGTTTAGCAGTTCACATTAAACCGAACAGACATATAGTACAAACACAGACCGTCAGATGCGTGTACCTTAAAGGGGAAGTATTTAATGTCCTGCTGCACGGTCGAGTCGCCCCATGTGCGGCCGATCAACCGCTTGGCGTCGAAGACGGTGTTCTCGGGGTTGGAGGTCAGCTGGTTCTTCGCAGCGTCTCCAATGAGACGCTCTCCTTCGGTGGTGAAGGCCACGTATGATGGGGTGATACGGTTTCCCTGGTCATTAGCGATGATCTCCACACGGCCGTTCTTGAACACCCCAACACTGGAATAACAATTAAAATGGCATAAGCACAAATTTGTATGTTTAATAGAGAAATGTTTTAAATCTCAGCATTACTAGAAAACTATTTTTCTGCATGCATGTATATCTTGTTTATTAATCTGTATATAAAGCCAAACTCATTCTCACCAGGAGTAGGTTGTCCCGAGTCTATTCCAAGTCTCCCAAGCTGTCCTCTTGTCGTCCTCTTCCAAAAACGCTGCCGGCCACGGTAACACACAAGCAACCTCATTCTGACGTGCTGTCAAATCTCCACTAGTGTCTGTAATGAGTCTTTAAAAATAAAGGTCACAGGTCAGGGCGTACACAATGAAGCCTCTCACTCGATAGCTTATATAATCAACAATTACGTTTCTGCAAAAACAAATTATCTGGTTTTATTTAGATAGTTTAGCAAAAAAAGGCTGAATGGCTGCATTGAGAGATATATATATATATTAGTGGGTGGGCGTTATCGGCGTTAACGTGCTGCGTTAACGTGAACAGGCGATAAAAAAAAATCGCCGTTAATCTATTCCAGTTGGGTTGGGAGCTGGGTCTATACTACGCAAGCTATGATGATTCACCCTGATATTTTACGCGGATGTATACCTAGCCGAATTGCACTAGGGGGCGAGAACGAGTCTTCGAACTAGAGGCTCGCAGTCCGTGATGGACAGATTGTTCGGTGGTCTGTGTGGTAATACTCGGGCAGACATCCAAACGCTCACCTATCATTCATCAACCTCAAATATGCTTTTCATCTGAAAGATGTATGTAGAGCAACTTTACATGGCCGCCAATATGATGTTAACCTAAAATGTGCGCTATAGTGTTTGTGTGGAAGCGCGTTTGTCAAGACAGGCTCCGGTGCGCTCACTTGTCTTAAAGGGCATCTCCGTACACATTTTTGGTCATACAGATAAAAAGCCTAATACATCTTTCGTCTGTAAAGACTCACGTTTATTTGTGGCTGAATAACAACGACGTTGCGCTTTTAAGCAAACAGGATGCGCTTTAGGTCTCATGTGAACTTGAGCGAGAAACTTCGAAATCGAATAATCTAAAAATAAGCATAGAAAAAATACATAGAGAGTGAAATTCTAAAAAAAATAAATAGAAGCGTGTGTGTTAATGGAATTTACATGAGAAATTATCTGGCATAATAAGATCTTCAGTTCAATATAATAACAAAAAAGATTCTGGGTTTTTATTCAACTTAAGGTGGGCACGCTGTGCTGTACAATTTTTACTGTAATTGAAGTTAGGCAAAAAAAAAAAAAAAAACCAAACACGGGAGTGGGAGGGAATGGGAGATTCTTCGGGATGGCGGGATTTCCCCCAGTTTTTTCATTGAGATATATATATATATATATATTACACACACACACACACACACACACACAGAGAGATAAGAGATAGTTTGTAGACATACAAAAAATTTTGGAAACAGGAGATGCGCCCCTGGTCTAATGCGCCACCTGGCTTGAGAAACCCGTTCCAACTTACTTTTACATATTGGGTAGCACACTATTCTGAATGCCTTCGGCAGAATTCAAATGAGCATTTTAATCTAGATTAATTCCAAGATTAATCTAGATTAAAAAATTAATCTTATGCCCACCTCTAATATATATATAATACCAACACACACACACAGATAGATAAAATAAATAGACATACAAAAAAGTGAAACACCAATACAATTTTCTAAAAGCCAAGTGGCAATGCAATTATTATTTTTATTAATGATAAAGTATTCATTCACTAATCCATATTCTGCACTAGTCAAGAGTAACTAGTCTCCAGTTCGACCTCACTTTCACTATTTACTCCACATATTAATATTGTGATATGATGTACATACAAAAGTCCTTCATTTAGCGTTAAAACACGTTTACTTCAGATAAAAACCTAACGTTATTCAAGCTAACGTAAATTAATTAACTGAATTATCGAATGAATGAACATTACATCAGCAAACAAGACGAATTTATAATTGTATTTACACAACACTATTTTAAATTAATATTTACAAATATAAATATTTCTAATCTCCCAAATCAAACAACCGTTTTTAACCGATTCATCCAGTCAACGCAGCAATAACGGGTTAATTTGATCTGTACAGCTTTTGTAAGACTAATCAATGAAAAGAAGAGTTTAACTGTAAATGAACAGTTTAAATGAGATATATCGTTACCTGATAGCTGTAGTAATAAGCACTAATCTCAAGGGCGTGTCTGTCTCTCGTCTCTGTGTTTTCTCTGAGTCTCGACTGTAGCTCATGGCGCTGCGCTCGCCTGTATATAAGCCGTCAGCGCTTCCCCGTCGTGGAGCCTCGCCATTGGTCGGAGAGCAGCTCGTTGGAAGGCGCTGATTGGCTGAGCGTTGTACGCTGGCTGATGCTGATTTGCACACGTACTGGTGGCGGGAACGTCATCAGATGAGGCGAACTGTAAGGACTTGATTGGTTCGCGTCAGTGTCAGTCTGTGAAGATTCTGGATGGGGGCGGGTCGCTGAACGGTGCTGCGTTTGAACCAGGCCAAGAAATCTGAATATTTTATGATAAAACGCTCATTCTTCACAGGTTTAGATATTTTATGCGTTTTTACTTACACGTTAAATACCTGACTCTTCTATTCGCAATAGAAGCAGATGTTATAGGTTTGAATATACGGGGAGTTAAGTCAAAATTGTCTATTGTGTACGTTATATAAGAGTACATTATCCTGCTTTTTACATGTCTAATTTCCAAGTAAATAAATTAATTATACAATTTTGTGTCATTGTGAATGCATGTTTGATTATGGCAACATTTACCAATCACAATCCTATTTAGGAAATAGTTTATTTAACTGATACAAAGCAAATAAGCAAGTAATCATCGAGGGTCAAAAGAGAATCAGATGTGTGCCAAATGCATGCATGAATTTATGGCATATTCACAATGATACTGTTGTGGTTTGGTGACTCATTAGCAGAGTGTGAGCAAACAACAATGATTGGCTTTCATGTTGATGCCAAAGGAACTAGTATGACATTTGATGTAAAACAAAATGGTTATTCTGACATATTATTGCTTCCTTTTGTTTTAATTTCTCAATTGATTTAGCATTTATATGCATGCTTGAGTGATATATTTTCATTTACCAACAGTGCTAATGAATTACAGGTAAGGCAATCATATCATCATGTCATGCCATTGGATATAATTGTGTGGAAATAATATAATTATTTTATTATTATTATTAGTAGTTTACAATAAAAATTCCAGCAGAGAAACATGGGGGGGGGTTGTTCATGGGGGGATTCAAGGTCCCAAAAGCGATTAAATTTTGGTGTCTTTTAGTAACATTTCTTAGGACTTCATTACAAAATAATGTTAAAGATATATTAGTACACTTACCTGATCAGGCACCATCCTTCAGATGCTTAAAATGATCTATCAGTAAAATATATCTGCACAAAAACCTGACACATCTAATGAATATAAGCCTACTTAACCTCAGCTTCAATCACAGCACAATGGTGAGAGCATGGGAAATGACATGCTAGATATCTCTGATATTGCATTTCACAACAAACTGCACTGAGAATTCAACAGAAGGAAGAGGAAGTTCAATAATAAAAAGATGTTCAGAGATGGTATTCTGCAGATCTTGGTTGTAACGAGTGGTTATTTGAGTTACTGTTGTCTTTCTATCATCTCTAACCAGTCTGTCCATTCTCCTCTGACCTCAACAAGGCATTGTCATCCACACAACTGCCGCTCACTGGATATTTTCTCTTTTTCAGACCATTCTCTGTAAACCCTAGAGATGGTTGTGTGTGAAAATCCCAGTAGATCAGTAGTTTCTGAAATACTCAGACCAGCCCGTCTGGCACCAACAACCATCCCCTTTCTTCCCCGTTCTGATGCTCGGTTTGAACTCCAGCAAGTCGTCTTCACCACATCTAGATGCCTAAATGCATTGAGTTGCTGCCATGTGATTGGCTGATTAGCAATTTGTGTTACCAAGCAATTGAACAGGTGAGTGTGTGTGTGTATATATATATATATATATATTTTTTTTTAAAAGATGTATGTAGATGTCTGTCAGATACAACAGGTAAGTGGAATAACAGGATGATTTATTGACTGAATGGGGAGCAGTTTGAGGAGGAGCAAATTGAGCTTAAACTCAAAACATGCGTCAGCAACAAACATGATAAACAGCCTGAAAATATGACTAGTATGCCGCCCGCAGTTGGAACCAGCTTCCAGAAGAGATCAGATGTGCTAAAACATTAGCCATATTTAAATCCAGACTCAAAACTCATCTGTTTAGCTGTGCATTTGTTGAATGAGTACTGTGCTATGATTGCACTATATTTTATGTATAATCATTTTCTATTCTTAACTGTTTTAAATCAATATTTTTAATTCCTTGTTTTTATTGCTGATTTATTATTTTTAATGACTATTCCCTTGTATTAACCTTTGAATTCCTGTAAGAAATTGTGAATAAATAAACTTGCCTTGCCTTGTAACATTCACTTTATATCACAACCAAAGCTTTAACTGCCTCTGCTGCCATTCCCCTAACCTCCTGTTGTGTTGGATTTGCAAACTGATCAAAATACTGGTTAAACTATTTATTTGTTCATGAACTTTTGGGAATGTCTCATTAAGGGTCACGAATGTGTACGCAAAGTTTCGCCACACACACACGCACGCACGCACACAGACACACACACACTTTGGAAAGGCTGTACAAATGTTGTTAAAACTCTTAGAGTTTGGGTCAAATTGACCCCTAATGGCTCCCTAAAATTCACATTTCTAAAAACACTAGTCAGGTAAAAAACCAAAATACATTTATTGTAGCTTGTTAAACACTAAAATCTAAAATACATGCAAACTTATTAAATTTAAGAGCCAAAGTTTACTTGAAATTGAGACTTGCCTTCTGTTTATCCAAGGTAAAATCACTGTTTCTCAATCAAAAAATCAGTCAACGGTGATTTCTTTCTTTTTTTGGAACTAACGTACTAGATTGATATAGCATTGAATATAAGTGTGAGAAACTAATTTACTCTCACAATGGTTTGAGAACCAGATATAACAAAAAATGTACAGAACAAATAAAAATAAGTTACACGAAGTACAAAAAAACTTGTTATTTTCATGTCAGTGTGCGAAGTCATCATAAAAAAATAATATTAATATGTCAGTCAAATTGACACCCTAACAAAATATAAATAGCAATAAAAACTAATGGGAATTATTATATTATATTACAATATTACATATTTATAGTTTTTGATGTCTGTCAGTTTTAATTTTTGTCCTTAAAATCTTTAGTATTTTTCATATTGTCAAATTAGTTTTCTTGGCAAATTGCATTGAAACCAGTGTGGGTCAATTTTAACCCAACCCAGAAGTTAAACAGGAGGGTTAACCTAATCATCTTTAATAACCTAATCATCTTAAATAATGAATAAACTCATATCAACAAATATACAAATACAAATTAAGAAAATCAAAGAATAAACTCATATCAACAAATATACAAATACAAATTAAGCTCAGATGAGCTATATTTGTCACATACACAATTATACAGAGTATAATGAGGAGTGAAATGTGTTCTCTGCATTTAACCCATCCAAGTGGAGCAGTGGGCAGCCGACATTGCGGCGCCCGGGGAGCAGTTGGGGGTTCGGTGCCTTGCCCAAGGGTCTCACCTCAGTCGTGGACACTTCCTGCCACTTCCTGCTGGAGCCGGGATTCGAACCCGTTACCTCGGGTTTCAAGTCCAACGCTCTATCCATTAGACCACGACTGCCCTTAAAGACCACGACTGCCCTATCACAGAACTAGATAACAAACACTGTAAAGCACAATTTGTCATTTATTGACTTACAAATGTTCAACAATACAATCACATAATCGTTTCATCAAAACAACAACAAAAAACATCAGTGCTTTTGTTTGTATGTCGAGTAACACCTGGTAGTTTGTGTATGTAGAAAAAATCTATTTTTTGGAGTCAGAACGGGTGAATATCTTGCAGTGCAGATAGGCGAGTTTCTCAGCATAAGAGCGTCGCAGCAAAGGAAACCATTCCCAATGAGGCAACTCTACGACTCTGTACCCGGCCAGCGCTAGCTGTCTCCTCTTTAGTGCATGCAATCCAAGCAGCTGCTTAGTCCTGTAGCAATAGTGGTTCCTATGCGTCACTTGAACAGAAAGTCTCTGAATCGATGGTTTAGAGTCATCCAGGCGAGACGAATGCTTTTGACATTTGGTCAGCCCCATCAGAAGATCGTCTGTCAAGTCAATACCTACATTGAAAATACTTTCTCTCTCGTGGACCGAGTGAATCTCTGGCTTTTGGTAGAACTGGTTAGATGGTTGCACTGGAGTCTTTCGTGTATCAGTTAGTTGAGCTAGTAGGTCGTCAGTTATGGTAACTCCAGAGAGCCTTGCATTTGAGTTTTGAGAGGCGAGATTTTGTCCGGAGGATACAGGAACAGGCTGGTCATTTTGATCCAAGTGCACTTCTAGATCAATCGAGCGCAAGTGTGGAAGAATCATGTGTTTGCGCACAAACATCTCTCCACCCAGAAGATTCCTCAACACATCTTCAGCCTCGAGCACCTCGGGCTTCTGGCAGATATCCGCTTGAGTGAAATCCCTCAGTAGCTCGGTCACTTCTTCCCGAATTGCAAGACTAAGTCTTGGGACTGTCGACTCGGGTAACTCCAAGCCTACAGTTCCATCTAAGGTGAATAAGTCTTTCTTCAGCTCAAGCTCTTTGGAGTTACATGCCTTGTTGACAAACTCTGCGCTTAAAGCCAGACTGAGCAGGTCTTCGGGGAATAGACCGGCAAAAGCAAGGCCGAGCAGAGCTGTCAACAGATGTTCGGGGTATCGCTGAAACTCGGCTTGGCGTTCTCGTAAGATCGCAGTGAGACACGGATAAAGGTTGGGACATTGTTTGGGAAGGACTCCTAAAGTCCCAAAGGCCCACAGCATCTTTGCAGAATCTTTACTCCGGCATCGACTGACCACGTTGGGTAATCGTTCGGCCACGGCCAAGAGAACGCGATCATCTCGGTAGTGCAGAGCGGAGCAAGCCAAGACGATATGCATAAGACCTTGAACCTCCATATGCGGGGCACGTCGAGGAACCTCCGATCCCATGGCCTCCAACCACGGGAGATGGTCTAGATAGCTAAATCGCATAAGCTTCATTACATTAACGATGCCAAAATCACTCATATCCTCGACTTCAACAAGCGCCCGGTCCATAAGCCGGCGCGTCGCTCTCTCGGACAGGGAGCGTTGTGATTTGAAGAGGCTTAAGCAAACGGCACCCAGCTCTTCAGGCTTCAACTGGTTTAAATAGCGCATAAGTAACGCCTCGAGGGGTTGAACAAGGGTCTCCGGACATCTCCTGCCTTCTCCGATTATGTACAAGAGTTGAACTAACTCTGGGACACCCATCTGGTTGAGGTTTCGGCTCACGTTGTCAAAGAGCCTCTCGAGGTACTTCGAAACAACTCGCCCGAGGCATCGCCACAAGTCAGCGGCCAGCAGCAACTGGTGAAGCTCCATCTCGCTCGCTCGCCGACAGAACTCGGTTTCGTACCATCCCAGAATGCTATTGGATTGAGGCAAGCTTAAGTTGACGAAGGCCCTCAGCGCATCCAATAACTGTGGCGTTGTGAAGTTTGGCAGGATCTCCATGCTGTACCGCAGGAGCGTGTTGAATCGCTTGTCACCTCTTACAAGTGCGGTCTGTTCTTGGGGAACCTGACCTAGTTTGGATAAGAAATTAGTTACTTCTGAAGGCTCCATGTTGTCTTTTTGTACCGTGACTTTATGAAGAACTAACAAGGCCTCATTGAGGTCTATCGTTGATGAGAGTTGGGATGGGTCATGGGTCATGTTACGGTATTCAGACCGACATCTCTGAAAGGCTCGTGGGTCGTTGTTGGTGCTTGGTTCTTTGGTGGCGTTTGGGGTCGAAACGGCTCCTGTGTTCTTGGTAGCGGAGAGCCATCGTGAGGCGCTAATACTGTACGGGCTACGCTGTTGATGGAACGGACGGTTTAAGGGGGGATTACAGGACAATGCTTCGGTTTCTGAGCAGCCCACGGTGGAGGAACGTCCCGTCGGTCTCTTGTAGTAGGACGAGGGCTTGTACACCAGCGTGTTTTCTGTTTCTTCTTCTTCTCTCTTTTGCTCTCCATTTTCCACATTTGATGATAAACGTTGGGATCTAAAGATGGAGACGCATTGTATGTGGGCATAAAGACGGCGCTTTGCCACAAGATGAAACAGCACCGTTGCAGACATCAACAGCGGGCACTGGAAATTATCATAAAAGAGATTATTATTATTATTATTATTATGGGGTGTTAAATCGTTAATGCTCACTTTTCATGTTCTTCTGAACCAAAAAAAAACATCTGGCTGAGTTATTGTTATGCAACATTTCTATAAAAGCTGCAGAAAATATGAAATATTTCAGTTAAATCTGCAAAACAGGAACAAAAAACCATTCAAATAGACACCTTTAGATGCATCTCATGAGTTTTGACTAATTATAACTCTCACGTCTCAAGACTAGTCAACTAGATAGCAAATTAAATGTGCACAAGATTGCTAAAATGCAAAGAGAACTTATTTTACACAATGTTGATCAGCCAGGTGATTGTCAAAAATATTGTTTTTACTTACATATTTTTATTTCTTTGAAGTATTTTGTCTCTCAAATATTGTCTATCACTTCAATTTTCAGATCTAAAGACACCATGAAACGAAAATTGCGATCATTCCCTATGTATCTGATGAATATATAATGTACGTTAAGTTAAAGTAAAGTTTTTTTTTATAATGCGCATGAATAAATCTTGTATAATAAATATTGCAACAAGTTAAATAAATAAAAAAACTATAATGCTTAAATTAAATAATTGCATTTTTATTTCATGGTGACTTTACATTTTGGTCTGTGGATGCTTTTACAAGACTTACAATTTAAGAAATAAGTCTATTTATCCGGAGTAGGCCTACTTTCGGTCACTTGAGTTTGATAGCAAATGCGCCTATTCATTATTAGTGAATGGAAAAGAGCAGCCAGGACATTATATATCATAAATAAAAAAATATATAATATTAATTTAATTAGCAATTCTGTACTTTCAACTGACTGACACAGAAAAGACCATAAATTAACACCCAATATAATATGAGGAGATTATCGTGTAATTTAATAAACCTAACAACAGATTCACTATTTAGCTAAACAATAATTTTATCCAGTTGTAACAACTGAATTTAACGAATTAATTTTCGCCGAAATAAAGGCTTTTTACATGTGCGTTAAAAAAAATCAAGAAAATAAAGTGAGATATTAATTTTAAAGCGTTATCTCCGTTTGGCGAAACGTCTTTAATCAAACATAAATTACCGCACGCCCTTGCCAGCAGCGCAGCTCATTCAGCCACATTCACGTGTAAAATAACACACTGAAAGCAACATATTGAGCGCGAATAACTGAGGAAATGATGCACGTACCTTCAGCGCGTGTATTCTTCAAGCGCTCCTCTTCAAATCAAGTGTTTATATCACTAAGACACACTGTAAAACCTGTAACACACACTGACAGCATGTGTGTGTTGTGTTGTAAGTGCTGATGTCACGCGCGGGATCGCGCGCTACGGAGGCTCGCAGGAGACAAAAGCGCGCGCACAGTCAGTGATAATACTTTACACCGACGATAATACTTAAAAAATTATTATTATTATTAACTGCTTACATTTTTTTCACGTTCGCGATGAGATTTTAGATTGTGTTTTATTCATTACAGTTTATATTTACAATAATAACTTCATATACAAATAAATAAATGTCCGAACGCTTCGTACAGTGTTTAAAATATTATATATTGTAATTAATGTATTATATTAATATATAGGCTGTATTATGATTAATGATAATGTCATATCAATTAAGTATAACTATAAAATATAAAAATATATTAAATTAATGCATTTTACAATATTAACAGTAATCGTACAGCACAATACGCTTATATTAATACATTTATTTTTGTAAGTATTAACAGTATTTGAGCAATACAACACACAAATTTATAATTATATATATATATGATTTTTTTAAATGTATGCTTTTTTAACAGTAACTGTAAAACCACATGTATAAAATAAACACACAAATCACAAACAGGACAAAAATGTTAGCAATTAGTTATTTAAAATAATAATTTCTGCTGTAGTTTAATTCACTTTGCAGGTTTTCATTTCACTTAACATTTCATAAACAGATGTGTGCAGTCTCTCGGAGTTGCGAAATGATGTTTTAATAATTAATGTACTGTAATTGTATGTCACGTGAACTCAACCTGTGGAGGTTGGTTTTAAAAGAAAATCACGAAGAGACCAATTTCATATTCACATCTTTATTATTTAAATTAAGATATGCTTTTCTCAAACAAATTCAGAAAAAACCCCCGCAATGTTTACAAAAACCCGGATGTCGTCGCGCGCTCATACACCTCAATAACTGATGGAGAAAGAGAAAAGTACCGTAATATAGCCGAGCGATTCATATATGTATATTATATCCCTATATTAATATTTTTAAAAAATAAAAGCTGACATGTCAGTCTCGTTACTTCACAAAAGTATTCACGCGCGTATATTTGGATAGCATAGTTCTGTACACATAATAACGGTGATATTTACATGCGGTCGACTGCCAAGAACACAACAGAAGCACATAGCAGCACAAGAGGTGTGGCGTCCATCTTAAGCGTCCTCTCGGAACACCTATGCTGCGTCCGAAATCGCATACTACTTGTGTAGGTACTACATTTGAATTCAAACGTACTTCTCGACTGTTAAAAAAGTACGTTCTACATGTGCTGTCATATAATTAGTCATATAATCAAAAAGTTGATTTATTTCACTAATTCCATTCAAAAAGTGAGTTGATTTATTTCTTGTATAATGTATACATTCATTCCAACAGACTGATATATTTCAAGTGTTTATTTCTTTTAATTTTGATGATTATAACTGTACTAATGAAAACCCCAAATTCAGTATCTCAGAAAATTAGAATATTCCACTTAAGACAGACAAAGAAAGGATTTTTAGCATTTCATCTTGGCCAGTGTTTATTTCTTTTAATTTTGATGAAAACTGCCAAAATGAAAAAACATGTACAGCACTCAATACTTAGTTGGGGCTCCTTTTGCCAAATTCAGTATCTGCAGCAATGCGGCGTGGCATGGATTAGAATAGTCTGTGGCACTGCTCAGTGTTATGAGAGCCCAGGTTGCTCTTAAGACCAATACAAAGCCTTCAGCTCTTCTGATTTGGGTTAGCATCGCATCTTCTTGGCCAACTGTCACAATACCCCATAATTTTATGAACATGGGGTTAAGGAAAAAGGCGAGTTTGCTGGCCAATAAGAACAGGGATACCATGGTCCTTTAAACCAGGTACTGGTCTTTGGCATACTTGCAGGTGCCAAGTCCTGGGGCTCCTTGGAAAATGAAATCTGCATCTCCATAAAGTTACTGCAGCAGCAGGAAGCGTGGCATGAGCTCTAAAACGATCTGGTATCTGTGGCTGTGGTTGACACTGCTCAGGACCTCAGAAAACACATGAGAGCCCAGGACCAACACAGCAGATGATGGCAGCCCAAACCAGTGGCCTTCAGCTCTCTGGAAATTGTTGGGTTGGCATATCGATCTTCTTCTTCAAGCAATACCCATAGATTCTGTGCCTCTCCTCTCTTTCCAGCTTGGGACTATGGGGTTAAGCCGGCGCGTCAGGCGCAGTTTGCACTGGCCAATGAGGGGCGGCCGCCGATACCGAATGGTCCTTAAAGGGGGCGATGACGTACGTAGCTTTGGCACTGTGTAGGTGCCAAGTCCTGTTGAAAATGAAATCTGCATCTCCATAAAGTTGGTCAGCAGCAGGAAGCATGAAGTGCTCTAAAAAACTTCCTGGTATGGCCCACGGCTGTGTTGACGTATTGGACCTCAGAAAACACAGTGGACCCAACACCAGCAGATGA
This sequence comes from Ptychobarbus kaznakovi, assembly GCA_027422405.1. Lineage (NCBI taxonomy): Eukaryota > Metazoa > Chordata > Actinopteri > Cypriniformes > Cyprinidae > Ptychobarbus > Ptychobarbus kaznakovi. Next base: position 10,754,307 of record CM049797.1, read on the forward strand.
CATGGCAGCCCAAACCATCACTGAGCCTGCCCGCGCTGCTGGGAACTTTACTGGACCTCAAGCAACATGGATTCTGTGCCTCTCCTCTCTTCCTCCACTACTCTGGGGACAGAGCCGGCGCCAGCGCAGCACTATGAGGGGGCGGCCGACTGGGTAACGAAAGGGGGCGATCACACGTAGCGCAAAGTAAAAATAAAGTGTTTAAATAAATAAAAACATATGTGGCCCATTGGAAGAGGTATTTTCGGGACCATAAACAAGCCTGCCCGCGCTTTACAACTATTAGAATACTGGGTTCACACAGTGCAGATAGTGTTTTGGTCGCGAGACAGGTCAGTGGAAGAGTTTTTTAGAATTGTTTAGTGCAGTGTTTTAGAAGCTGCTATAAGCGTGGAAAGCTGCTACTAAAAGACGAGAGCGCAGCATTCAGATTCAAAGACATCCGTAGCTCATTTACTTTGAAATACAATGGAAAATACCGCAGTGGAATGAAAAATGCGTTCTGAGTGAATGACCCTACTAAAAGGCAAATACAGATGGAAGAGTATAATAAAACAAAATCACATAAAATTCGAAAATCTGACATGTTTTAGGGCAGCAGTTTTACCACAAATACGGGCCGCTGCTGGCCAAATGGGTGCCCTAAGCAGAATTGTATTGTTGTGCCCCTCCCCAAAATATTATGGAAGTAAAAAACTAAAACCTATAGGGGTCAAAATAGACATATAATAAAATATAAAAGTAAACAATTAATTAATTGTAATTAAATTGAATTATTTACAAATTACAATTACAGTTACCACCTATGGCTATGATTTTAAGTCCAAAGCATTCAGAAATCACACAAAGAAAATTAAGCAGCTTTACTACGATAAAACCATGGTTAATTTTTGTAAGGGTTGTGATGTTCACATGTTTTTCTTGAAGAAATTATAGAGGCTGTAGCATTTCTATTGCAAAAAGGTGGCCAAAAATAAAAAAAAAAATAAAAAGATTAAGTGGATATTTTAATTAAATATTTGGTCGATATATAAAGGACTTGATCGTCCTGTAACTGTAACAGCAGCAAGGCCTTTGGTGCCCTTTACCAGGCCTTTGGTGCCCTTTGCAGGCATTTGTAATAATATGTAGCCTAATGTACATAAATTGTATATTTTGTATTACTTTATGTATTTTAACAGTGTTATGCAATGAAACCATATGATTATAAGTAATTAACCGATCATTATTGCCCATTGTTTTATATAATTGTTTTTATAATGTTTTATTTTAAAGGCTATTGTTTGCTTAGGCTGTTTTTATAACCACAAAAAAAAAACAAAAAAAACATTGTTTGCAATATTTATTTGTAAATTATTAGGTCTGAAGTTTTTATAACACACAAAACGGTTAATTTGTGGTTACCATGGCTACAAGAACAAACAAAAAAAACATCTCAAAAGAATATTAAGGCAGATGCTTGTGAAATTATTAGACATTTTAACGTCAACAGCCAAAAAACGGTTAATTTGTGATTATACCAGGCTACAAGAACATGAAAATGATGCACGGGAAACTCATCTTGGGCTTTTTCCTTTTTCCTTTCTGGGCCCTGGACTGCTGAGGCTTTTCCCGGGCTGATGGTGAAATTATTAGACATTATTAACGTCGACAGCCATTTAAAAGTTTGCACAGCCGCAAATATGAAGTGAGGGCGGCGGGCGCGAGCGCATGAAAATGATGCGGGAACGGGCTTCATCTTGGGCTTTTTCCTTTTTCCTTTTCGCTACTGCGTTCATTTTTTACTGCATTATATGGCTTTTCCCGGGCATATTTCGATCATTTATGATAATTTATTCAGCCGCAAATTGAAGTGAGGCGGGCGCGAGCGCATTTATGCGGGAAGGGCGTATCACATGTGCTTCGCTACTGTATTTATTAATATAGAACGAATTTAATAAAAAAAAATAAAAAAGGCTATCTGTTCATTTTTTGAGCAACTGGGATTGTGCCCCCTGGGAGTTTGCCCTTGCAATTTATGCATACTCTGCTGTATATATTAATATAGGGAGCGGCGGTACACCACCACGAATTTAATAAAAGAAATACTAAAAATAAAAAAAATTGTGTCTGTTTTGAGAAACACTGGATTATTGCCCCCCTGGGAGTTGGTGCCCTTCCCTGACATAACACTGCATATTGCGGCCCATTTAACAGATAGGGAGCGGCGGTACACCACCACAACCACCATTTTAAGTTTAACAAATGAACTGCATCAAACTACAGCAAAATTGTGTCTAACTACGATTTAGCCCTCTATTAAACAGCTTTCAAAAATTATTTTATCATACCTCCCTGACAGCTTAACACATATTGCTGCCCATTTTAACATAATGCCTCGTTTAGTTGAACCGCTTGCTCGGGAAGGTTTAACAAATTGAACTGCATCAAACAATCAGAGTATTAAAATCAACTAACTACGATAACTAGCCCTCTTTAAACATTGAAACAGAATTAAATTTTTCATACCTTTAGCTTAGCAGTAGTGCTGCATAATGCCTGCGTTTATACCGCTGCTCGGGAAGTTTGTGTGTAGATGTAAGCCTAAAATGCGACTTTGTGAAACAGACTGCAATGTGTTTTTTAAATAAACCTTATATTTCATAAATAAAATCTATTTTCACATGCTAGAAAGCTATGAGTGAGGGGGCGGGATAGTCCGACTGTGAGGGGGTTTTTTAAATAAACCATTATATTTCATAAATAAAATCTATTTTTCACACTCATCTTGAGTGAGGGGGCGGGATAGTCGAGTGAGGGGGCGGGATAGTCCGAGTGAGGGGGCGACGCCCCTCACGCCCCCCCGTGGCGCCGGCCCTGCTCTGGGACCCTGATTTCCAAAGAAAATGCAAAATTTACTTTCATCAGAGAACACAACTTTGGACCACTGCAGCTCAGTCCAGTCCTTTTGGTCTTTAGCCCAGGCGAGACGCTTCTGACGCTGTTGTCAAGAGTGCTTGACACAAGGTTCAAAGTGGCTTGACACAAGGAATGAAACCCATTTGAAACCCATGCATACGCATACGTCTGTGCGTAGTGGTTCTTGAAGCATGACTCCAGCTGCAGTCCACTCTTTGTGAATCTCCCCACACATTTTTGAATGGGTTTTGTTTCACAATCCTGTCCAGGGTGCGGTTATCCCTATTGCTTGTACACTCTTTTTTCTACCACATCTTTTCCTTCCCTTCGCCTCTCTATTAATGTGCTTGGACACAGAGCTCTGTGAACAGCCAGCCTCTTTTGCAATGACCTTTTGTGTCTTGCCCTCCTTGTGCAAGGTGCCAATGGTCGTCTTTTTGGACAACTGTCAAGTCAGCAGTCTTCCCCATGATTGTGTAGCCTACAGAACTAGACTGAGAGACCACCTTTAAAGGCCTTTGCAGGTGTTTTGAGTTAGTTAGCTGATTAGAGTGTGGCACCAGGCGTCTTCAATTATTTGAACCTTTTCACAATATTTCAAATTTTCTGAGATACTGAATTTGGGGTTTTCATTAGTTGTCAATTATAATCATCACAATTAAAAGAAATAAAACACTTGAAATATATCAGTCTGTGTGGAATGAATGTATACATTATACAAGTTTCACTTTTTGAATGGAATTAGTGAAATAAATCAACTTTTTGATGATATTCTAATTATATGACCAGCACCTGTATATAGTATAAATGAGGGTAGTATGAATGGAATTCGGACGTACTACATCCGCCATGTTTATGTTGTCACGTGTCATGCGTCGTCACAACAGCGCGCGGAAAATTTAAAGACGCCTCCTCTCCCGTGGCCTCATGGGATAGTAAAGTGTCCATCGTATGCCTACTACAGAATTCGGGCGGAAGTAGTAGGTCATCCGGGTACTTCTCGCCTACTGTTTTTCGCATACTATATAGTAGTGAAGTATGCGATCTCGGACGCACCTCTAGTGTCATATAAGCTGCGTTAGTACGGTGGCCGAGAGAGCTCAACGCGCTGCGGATAGAAAAAAAAACGACAACACACACGCTGCAAATGCTCACAACACAACACAACCAAAAAAAAAAAGAAACGCGCTACAAATAAAATGTATTTGGTTGTGTTTGTGAGCATTTTTGCACCATCTGCTGTCACAATGATGAAAATGTTTTTTTTCTATTTGTATGTTTTTCTTAAGTTACAGCGCGTTGAGCTCTCTCGGCCACCGTACATTAGCTCAGGTGGGGCATGATAGCACAGAAGAGGCACGCGTCAAACTTTCTATCGCATTTCTACAGTTCAGGGAAATGTTTGTGCTTGTTATCAATTAATCTGGCTTATAAGTGCTGCGATGTGACCGTGTTAAAGAAACAGCAGTGATAGTTATCGATTTTGGGAACGTATGTAGCTTATTTCAAGACTTTGTGACAGAAGGTGTTGTGTATGCAATATCAAACACTAGCGTTTGTCCCTCGTCAGAGCCTGTAGTGCGTTTGTTATCTAAAAGCATACAACTATACGACCTGTGCTGTTTCTATACAAGAGAGCACACTGCATACTGCACGCTCGAGCTACTGTTTCAGTGTGATGACGTCATCAGACAGTCCTTCTTGATTTGATCAGATGATATTTGCATACAGATTTGTATTAAAAATGCAATATAGCAGTTTTATTCAGACGATGCTTAAGTGCACACTCTGTTTTGTTTCATGTTTTATAAAAAAAAATGGCATGGCATTCAATGGACGCTTACTTATGCATCAGAATAAATAAATAAAGTTAATTGCGATTTTTTTTAAATCTCACAATTCTGATTTATAGATATAGATAAAAACTTGTAATAATAACTATATTTTTTTATTCCGTGGCAAGCTTGACTTTTTATCTCTGAATTATGAGTTTATATATTTTATGTTTACATCTCGCAATAATGTCTTTATATCTTGCAATTCTTAGAAAACGAAGGAAAAAAATCAGAATTGCGAGATAAACCGTCATCGTTAGCTTGACTAATTTTTCTCGCGAGTTGTGAATTTATATCCCATAATTTTGACTTTCTCAATTTTGTAAGTTTCTATCTCACAATTTTGAATTTATATCTGACATCTCATAATTCATAACTCTCAATTCTGAAAAAAGTCTGAATTGTAAGATAAGTTAAACATAAGTTTAAATCGATATCTCACAATTCAGACTTGCAATTTTGAGAAAACAATTGCAAGGAAAGTCACAATTGATATAAATAGATAAAAAGTTGCAATTACCCATTTTTTGCATTTTTTGCAAATTGCAAGTTTATATCTCAAAATCCGATTCATTTTCTTACAATTTGCAATCAGGGCCGAACCCACCATTGAGGGTCCGGATCTCTGTATTTTCCAATAATAAAAGTTGTAAAATAATAACCTTATATTAAATATACTTTGGTGCTGCCTGCGAGGATAAAAAGCCGAGAGAACAGATCTTATCTCATCTGAGACGCCTCAGCGCTCATCAATGTCAAAGTGTTTGTGTGGATGGCCAATCAAATCAAAGTAGGCGGGACCAATCAAATCAAAGTAGGCGGGACCAATACAAGTAGGTGGGACCAATCAAATCAAAGTAGGCGGGCCAATCAAATCAAAGTAGGCGGGCCAATCAAATCAAAGTAGGCGGGACCAATCAAGTCAAAGTAGGTGGGCCAATCAAAGTAGGCGGGACCAATACAAGTAGGCGGGACCAATCAAATCAAAGTAGGCGGGACCAATCAAATCAAAGTAGGCGGGGTCAATCAAATCAAAGTAGGCGGGGCCAATCAAATCAAAGTAGGCGGGCCAATCAAATCAAAGTAGGCGGGGTTTATGTACACAGTGTACAAACTGCAGCTCGACATCTCAGACAGTTATGAAGGTCAAGACGTAAGTAGCTAAACCAAATATTTCCCATTTGACCGCTGGTTTAACATAAAGGTTAAACGACCGACAGAAATATTCAGGGATGTAAACTAATAAACTTTTGTCTAATTTCATGTTTAAGTAATAATAAAAATAATTTATGCTACTGCCCACAGACTTGGTTTAATTTAAACCTATATTTTTATCCAATTTATGAGCCTTAAAACATCTTAAAATCCACACGTGTAGGTCAGGGAAATCTACATTTTCATGCCCCCAACCCCCCTAGTAATCTTTATTTTGGGACCTCGGTATTTATAAAAACTCGCGGAACGGCACTGCTTGCAATAATAACTTTATATCTCATAAATCTGACTTTATCCCCCGGTTTCACAGACGAGGCTAAAGACTAAAATATAAGTCTGAGCTGTTTTCAAATGAAAGAAACTTGCGCTTATTGATCTTAAAATACATCAGTGCCTTTGTTTTGACTCCAGATCCACACCAGTAATGTTTGTTATGTTCATAAAAACGCTTAAATGTCCTAAATGAACTTAGGCTGAATCCTGGCTTAAGTCTAAGCCCTGTTTGTGAAACCGGGCCTATATCTCGTAATTCTTAATTTTCTCAGAATCGCAAGAATTGAGATAAAAAGTGATTTTGCATTCGAACCACATTCCCCATTCATTCATCACAAGTCAATGCAAACACTTTGCATTGTGGGAAACCGTTATATGGTGCCGAGTGTGCTCTGTTGTATACGACACCGAAACAGCACACGTCGTATGACAACCTCAGTCTTCACAAACACCCCCCGCATTTCATTCTTCACAAGCCACGTGATTTCTGAGCACATTTAAACCATCATCACTTCAATCTACTGCATAAGTCAAATATTCTAAATGATGCTTTCAGCATTGACACGTATTATATGCTCGTTTTTGGAAGAATGCAAAGTCTAATAACTAATTGTAGATCGCCCCGTGCACAGTTTTGGCTCAGCCGCTGTCCGTCAGTCCAGCAGCGTCATCAACCAAACCTCATTCAGCAGCTGTTGTTCACAACAACCGAGTCCGCAGGACGGGCTGAGACGATCTCTCGTTCTAGGTTACTACATAGAAAAGGGCCAAAACAACATTCAGGTGATACAGCACGTTCTGCGTTGAAATGAATACATGTCCTCCGCCGCTGCTTCGGGCAATAGAGCAGGAGGGTTGAGCGCTCCTCGGCCTCCAAACATACTCTATTTGAGCACACGGATGCAAACACTAACTCGTTTCACTGTGTGCTGAGAAGAGCAATGCATTAAGCATCGTAATGCATTCTGAGTCTGATACGCTTCCAGTCAAAAGCTCAGGGTCTGTAAGATTTGCATTAAATTGATCAATAGTGACAGTAAAGACTCTTATAATGTCAAAACAATTCTATTTTAAATAAACGCTGTTCTTTTGAACTCTCTATACATCAGTAATTCCTAAACAAATAAAATGATCATGGTTTCCATGAAAATAAAAAATGTTGACATAATAATCTGGATTATTGTATCAACTTAATATTGATTGTACTTGAAGTTTCTGCTTTCATTTATATTACATAAACTGAATATTCTTTATTTTGATTTCATCATTAATATTGTGTGTAATTTAAACTGACATTTCTGCGTTAATTGATTTTGTATCTTGATTAAACCAACTTAATGTTGAGTGTAATTTAAATAGAAATGTATGTTAATTAGTTTTTTTATTCTGATTACATAGCTGATTATTTAAACTTTAAAATGTAATATTTATGAAATATAAAATATTTTAATATCGCATGTAATTTAAACTGAAATTTAACATTTTAAAATGTAATATTTATGAAATATTAAATATTTAATATCGCATGTAATTTAAACTGAAATTTTACATTTTAAAATGTAATATTTATGAAATATTTAATATTGCATGTAATTTAAACTGAAATATTTTAAAATGTAAATTTATGAAATAAAATATTTAATATCGCATGTAATTTAAACTGAAATTTGAAAAAATTTAATATTTATGACATAATTTAAACTGAAATTAAAATTTTTATATATCACAGGTCATTTAAACTGAAATTAAAAATTTAATATTTATGAAATATTAAATATTTAATATCGCCTGTAATTAAAAAAAAAAATGTAATATTTATGAAATATAAAATTTAATATTGCATGTAATTTAAACTGAAATTTAACATTTACAATTTTAATATTTATGAAATATAAAATATTTTATATCGCCTGTAATTTAAACTGAAATTTAACATTGAAAAATGTAATATTTATGAAATATTAAATATTTAATATCGCATGTAATTTAAACTGAAATGTCTGCATCAGCTGACCTTAAAATAATAATAATAGATAAGATTTAGATATGCATAAGTTGAAATTAATTATAAAAAAAATATTTTTGAGTAATCAACTTAATATTGATTGTACTTGAAGTTTCTGCTTTAATTTCTATTTCTATTACACAAACTTAATATTCTGTGTTATTTCATTTATTTATTTATTTTTCATTATTAATATTGCGTGTAATTTAAACTGACATTTCTGCAGTAATTTATTTTTTAATTTGTATTTCATCATTAATATTGTAATAGTGTAATTTAAATATACATTTCTGTTAATAGATCTTTTTTATTCAGATTACATAGCTGTATACCGCATGTAATTTAAACTTTAAAAATGTAATATTTATGAAATATAAAATATTTAATATTGCATGTAATTTAAACTGAAGCTGACCTTTCTTAAAAAATAATAGATATGATTTATATATGTATAGTAGATATGTTGAATTTAATTGTAACAAAATATTTATGCTACAAATTATTACGTTCATCTAACTTAATATAGTTTGTTGGTGAATGTAATTTTGCTACAAGTTATCATAACTCACAAACATTCATGCAAACTATTACGTTTTTTGTTGAGCCAGTGTAGAACGATTTCTGAAGATCATGTGACTGGAGTAATGACGTGGAAAAATTCAGCTTTGATCACAGAAATAAATTAGATTTTGAACATATATTCAAATTGAAAACAGCTATTCTGTTTTTTACTGTATTTTTGATCAATTATATTAAATGCAGCCTTGCTCAGACTTGTTTGAAAAGCATCAAATCTTTTGAATAATCGGTTTATTTGTCTGTGCACTTGCGTAGAGTATGTTTCTGCGGCACGACGAACATGGACATAAACACTGGCACTAAGATTTGGTCCTAAACGTGATGGCCGTGCGAGATCTTCCCTTTAAGAGAAACTCCCTGGCATTGTTTGAAGGCCGCGGAGCACAGAAGATGCCGTGATCGTAAGGATATTCCTCAGCGCATCTAGGAAAGATGGTGACTTCTTAATCGCCTGAACCCTCGCGCCAAAGCTTGAATAATCCCCTTAAACCCCTGAGTGTTTTCCGCATGACTAATGACCTGATAAGGCCACACGCGCTCTCGTAACTACCCAACGAACCTGCCCTCAACCCAAACACCTGCCCCAGACAAGCAGGGCATCCTTGGACTGTCCTCGGAAGCGGTTCAGTTTTTTGGATTGTACTGAATGCAGTTGTAATCAGATCTCCGTCGACTCGATCCTCTCCAGTCGGGTCGACAACACGGGCCACGGCGGAGCCAGCTGGTGCATCTCTGGCAGCTTCTTCTCCTCCGCCGGCGGGGTGGGAGAGGTGAGCGATATGGAGACGGACACGGGGGGTTCTGGAGGCGACGGCGTGATGATCTGGGCTCCCAGCTTGTCCACGTGCTCCTCCAGAGCCTGGTTCTTCTGCAGCATCTCCACGTAGCTGAGCTGCAGCTGCGCCTGGTACTTTAGCACGCGCTCCTTCTCGTCCTGCCAGGTCTGGCGCTCCTGAGCGAAGGTGAGCGTCTGCCGCTCTCGCTGCTGCCGCTCCAGACGCAGCTCGCCCTGCAGTCGCTCCAGCTGACGCCGCAGGTCGCCCGAATCCTGCCGCTGCGCCTTGGAGTCATCGCTCTGCAGCGAGAGCAGCGGGTCCGGCGCCGGGAGCGCGGGGAGGGACGAGGGCGTCTCCGGAGGGGACAGAAGACGCTCTCGGCTGCGGGAAGCCACCAGTTGACACGCATCGGTCAGGCTGGGCTCGCTGGCGCGACTGGAGCTGCAGCTGAGTTCACTGAGGGCCTTCTTCAGCCGCGCCACCTCCGTCTCAAACGCACTCAGCTTGTCTCGTAGCACGGTCACCTACAGACACAGAGAGGCGAGGAGCACAAAAGCAGGTATATTTGTAGCAATAGCCAACAATACATTGTATGGGTCAAAATTATCACATTTTTCTTATATGCCAAAAATCATTAGGATATTAAGATCATGCTCCATAAAGACATTTAGTAAATTTCCAACTGTAAATATATCAAAACTTAATTTTTGATTAGTAATATGCATTTAATATGCAATCATGCCCATCGAAAGTGATTTTTGAGCCAAGTTGATTTTGAATGCAACTTCCAAAAGACAAAAAAATAGCCGAATAATATTTTCGATATTTGATACAATGACACCAGCGTGATTAAATCGTTCCGCGCAGCTCTGAAGTATCTGTCATGTGTCAGTCTTTGCCAATTTAAACATTGCCAATTTAAAGCATTCAAGCATTTCTGCTAGCCGTGTCTATGTCCTCCTGCATCTGTCCTCCTACACATTTAAATACACAAGCCAAAGAGAAAGAGATGAAGGAAGTTAAACCAGAGCGCTTGAACACCGAATTTGCACTCTTCTTGCTCTTGTATCGACAAATACATACAAAATCATGCCAAAATAGCTTGGAGAGTATCCTCGAAAAATGACGGTTATGTCTTGGAGATGTGCATCATTATATTCAATGCATCGTCTCTTAAAGTGACCGCGCATAATTTATTATCTGTTGTCGGTGTCCTCAATGTTAATCCAAGAAAATTAAAAAGAAAATTTACTGAATTAGTTTGTAGTTTTAACAATAATTAATCCACAGTCAAACAAAAAAGTATTCAAACACCAGATCTCATTTTTTAATATTGTATTGTATTGCTAGTGGTGGGTGTAAAAAAAACACTAACATTTTTTAAAAAGGCTAAGCTGTTTAACAAAGTTCCCGTACGAAAAAAAAATACAGGAAAAAACAGTAAAAGTCTTTCTATTAAAAGTGTACAGCAGTTAAAATGTTGTTAATTGTATAATTTACAGTATAAAACTAAGTTTAGTATAAAACTGTTGTAGCAGAGCGACTTACACGTGTCAGTATATACTTAATGTATTACAATTGTCAGTACGTTTTAAATAGTACAAGTGTGCGTTGTTGAATTAAATAACATTATTTCCTTGTTTATTGAGTTTAACATTCAAACTGTAATTGTTTACAGTTTTTCTGTAATTGACAAAATTATTCTGTATTTTTGGCCCATTATTCTTGCCAATTTTTTTTTGTAAAAACTACAGTTTTAATTTATCTAAGTGAGGATAGCAAAATAAAGTAAACAATATTTACCAAAAATTCTTCTTATACGGTGGACTTCCAGTAAAATGTATATAAATTGGGACAAAAATGATTCAGACACTTTGAACCGGAACATATTTTGCTTAAGCGTTTTTTCTTCATTTCTAATGCAACCTTTTTACACCACAACTGTATGTAATCCATTACATACCTTTACTATTAGTTTTTGCACTTTGCATGTTGTTTGTGTCCGCAAATATCAAATTGCAATGTTTCTTATAAAAATAGCAATTGATGCCAAAATAAAAGTTCCAGGCTTGTACGGCTGGATGTAAATGCTAAATGTAATACAGTACTGAATGAGACTGAACTGCTTTTTTTTTTTTTTTGAATGATGTCTACATCATCACTTGTAATTCCCCCTGCAAAGGCACATCTCACATCTGCCATATTTCTGTGTTGCAGTGACTCTTATCGAGTCCGTGTGTGTACCTCGGCCAGCATGGTCTGCAGCTCGGCCTCGCAGCGCTCCAGCTCCAGGGTTTTGGTGCAGAAGGACTCTTTGAGGCTGATCTCGGCCTCCTCTCGCTCTCTCAGCTGAGCGTTGAGCTCCTTCAGTTGACCCCTGAGGGCCACCATCTCTCCGGCCCGCTGCGTCACCTCGCCCTGACTGTCCCGCAGCTGCTGCTTCAGCAGAGAGATCTCGCCCACCTTCTGACACACCTGCACACACACACACATCACACACGCATACTGCATACACTCCTGTCTGGATGTGAATAAAACTATGGTTTGCATGCAAAAGCTACAAATATGTCACTATATTATAGCACAGGGGTCCTCAAATCTCCTGCAGAGTTTAGCTCTAACCCTAATCAAACACACCTGAGCATGCTAATCAAGATCATTAGACAATCACAGGTAGATGAGTTAGATCAGGAGCTAAACTCTGCAGCAGATCTCCAGGGAAAGACTTGAGGAACCCGGTTATATAGTAAATGTTTCACCAGTGATTTAAAGCTGCAGTCCTTAAAGTCTGCATGAAATCAAAATTGACTTTATTAGTGCACGTTGCTAGTCTTGATGTGAACAATTAATCCATGCAAGTTAATCCACTGAGAAAAAAAAATAGTTTGTCTTGGTAATCTTTAATCAAAATCTGAACATTTGCCTCAGAATATGCTTAAACCGTTAGATTGCTACGAGAGAGAGACCAGAGAGGAGGAGCGCAGGAATAAAACCATGCCCTCTATTCAATATTCAGTCTCAATGCATCACCAGACTGAAATAAAGTCGGCAGCAACGTCCGGTTCACGCAGACTTTAAAGATGCACTAAGCAATTTTTGAACAAACGCTTTGACCACATTATCGGACCGAGTCCCAGAACACACGTGTAGCCAATCAGCAGTAAGGGGGCGTGTCTTGTTATGATTGAGTGCACAGGACGGATATTAGCAGATCGACTATAGATCGAGAGAACTGGATGATTAAAAAGAAGTGTTGTAAATATCAGTGGTGGAGAGAGCTCAAGGAGCGTGAAGGGCTCGAACAAAGAGTATAGAAACGCTGATGCTGTTCGGGGAACAGCCACTAGGTGGCGCTTCGGTAGCGCGGCCGCCATCTTGGACTGAAAATTCTAACAACACCATTACAGATAAACAGAAATAACAACGAAAGAGAAGTCAAAGTACACGTTGGGCAATCCACCGCAAAAACTATCAATGTGACAGTAAAAATCTTTCATTTCGTCGTTTTCTCAAAGACCCTGACAGGTAATTATTCACAAACGTGCACAAATATTGTGTGTTTTGAAGTAACGTTAGGACGTAATGTTAGCGCTGTCTTACTGACGTAACTTCAAATGTTTTTAGTCATAAATCCTTTCAGGAACTGCAGGTCCTAGCCATAGAAACCATAATAATGATGTATATGGATATGCCACTATGTTATATGAGCTTATGCAATATTACACATTTATGCAAAACATGATGACCTCTAGAACATGATGCTGTGTCAGTCATAATTAAATAATGAACAATTTTTGGAGAAAGTGACTGTGTGTGTTTGTTTTTTTACATTAAAAAAGCATTTTTTTGTTTGTTTACAGTCTTCCTTTAACGGGTATTAATATAAGACAATACTGCATAACCAGTTTACTGTCAAGCTGTTATATTCCGGTTATATATTTATTCATTTAATTTCATATGCTGGTATTAAATCAGTGTTTATGATGCTATCACTTGAAATATGTTCAACCGAAACTGACATGGTTTCTAGAGAGTAAGTGTTTTGTGGAAAAAGGGAAGACTTTAAAAAATAAAGTCCGTAAAATAATCCGTTAAACCAGTTTGATCATCACTAACGTTAGCTATTGTTATTATCTGTATTTCAGCTTGTACGGATTTTTTAAACAAAGCAGCTAGAATCTAGTGGAGTACCGACACAAGCAGCCCTTTATGTTTAAGTATGATACAAATATATAGGCCCTATATATATACTTTAAATGTGTTATTGGTCAAGCGCGACTGGCTCCCGTTATTCTACTGAGTTTTCAGTCCAAAATGGCGGCTGCAACAGTGATGTCACGGGTGCAACTGTTGCAATGGAGCGATCTATTGAGTGTCGCCTCTTGGGCTTCTATACTCTTTGGTCCGAATCAGATGCTGAGCTTGCGTTGTTTCTTCTTGATATGTGACTAACGTTGATTTTTATCTGTGTCGGCTTTTGTTTGAATATGCTTGTGTCATCTTCACTTGTTTCAGTGATCGTCATTATTACGGTTGTGTACGTACGTGTAGAGCAGAGATATCAAAATAAGGGCGTGGTGCTGTTGTGGTATGGCGTGTTTGTCAAATATCAACATCGTTTACTTATTTTGTGTTCAAAATGTACACACTTAATATAATAAGCGAGTATACCGTGAAGGCATTTTCCGAACCGTGTTTGTGGCTCGTCCTGATTCTCTACGGTACGCCTATAATACGGGTTATATTCAGACTATTTCAGGTTATGGACTGCAGCTTTTATTATGAAATATATTATGATATGATCAAAATCACTGGTGAAACATCTACTATAATATAGTGAAATATTTGTTGCTATACATTACGAGTCAAAAGCTTGGAATAATTAAGATGTTTTTTGTCTCTTCTGCTCATCAAGGCTACATTTATTTGACAATTTAAAATTAATGTTTTTTAATATGAATATATTATCAATGTAATTTATTGCTGTGATTAAAGCTGGATTTTCAGTGTCACGTGATTCTTCAGAAATCATCCTGATATGATGATTTGCAGCTCAATTATTAATAATGGTTCTTATTTTATTATTGGTCATGTTGGAAATATTTTTTTGTGGAAACAACAAAAGGTCAAAAGGGCAGCTTTTATTTGAAATTAAAATCTTTTGTAACATTATACATTCATAAACGTCTTTACGGTTAGTTCGGATCAATTTAATACAACCTTGATGCCTAAAAGTTAAATAAAAGAAAAGATATAATACAATATTTACACAAATGTGAGGGGTGTACTCACTTCTGTCAGATACTGTGCATATAATGTTTCAACAGAGATTTTATGAACATACATATTTTAATATATACATACTTTATGGAGTTATATATATAATTTTTTTAAGGTCTTCTTTTTCTAGAGAGTATTCATATCTCGAGAAAAGAAGGACTGTAATTTTTAAATGCTACAAAATTAAGCAAAATGTATACTTTAAAATATATATATATATTTCTCAGTGTGGTCAGAAAACTCAGCTTGTTTTCTCTTTGAATTAAGTAGATTTTTCTGACTCCACTGTCAGATATTTGTTCTCATTTTAAAGGAAAACTCCACTTTTTTTGGAAAAAGCTAATTTTACATCTCCCAAGAGTTAAAGAGTTGAGTTTCACCGCTTTTGAATCCATTCAGCTGATCTCTGGGTCTGGCGGGAGTATTTTTAGCTTAGCTTAGCATAGATCATTGAATTTGATTTAGACGTTAACATCTCGCTCAAAAATGACCAAAGAGTGATGCACATGCAATATTACCTGAAAGTAGTCCACAGCTAGGTAACTAGTTATGATATAGCCGGGGACTACTTTCAAGCGCTGCGTAATATCATTGCACCTGATGCACTCACGGTACGGCAGAAAAGCTCCTTGATTATTACGCCTAACGAGAATATAGTTCCTAGCCATATCGGCTTAGAAAATCACAACTTATCATTTTCCGTCAGTCTTAGTACACGATGTAACTACAGAAGAGTCAAGCTTTAAATAGGAAAAATATCAAAACTCTTTGGTCATTTTTGAGCGAGATGCTAACGGTCTAATCAGATTCAATGAACTATGCTAAGCTACGCTAAAAGTGCTCCCGCCAGACCCGGAGATCGGCTGAATGAATTAAAAATGGTGAAACTCACTAGGGGAGATGTAAAATGAGCCTGTTTCCAAAAAAAGTGGAGTGTTCCTTTAAGCATAAACTCACTTAATTTCTGATCGATTTCTCAGAAAACAAGTATTTTTATACTATGTCATTCTGCATCTCAAGTACATGTCTTATCTTGATTTAAGGATGTTTAGATGTGCATTAGGCTCCAGATGTTAGTGATGAACTAAGAGTCTCTCTCACCTCCCACTTGGTCTCCTCCAGTCTGGGCAGGATTTCGGCCTGCTCCTTCCTGAAGTCCAAGCACTTCTTCTCCAGCTCCTCTCTCTGAGCGAGCAGCAGCGTCATCTCGTCCTGCAGCCGCCGCTTGTCCTGCTGCAGACGGGCGATCTGCGTCTGCAGGGCCTGCTGTGTGCGCTGGGCTCGTCGGGTCACCTGCTGCAGCCGGCCGGCGTAGTTCTGCCTCAGCTCCTCCATCTCTCGCTCCCACACTCGCTGCTTCTCCTCGAACACCTGCACGATAGCCGCCTCATTCTGGTCCAGGTTACGTCTCATGTGAAACACCTGCACGGCCGAAACACGCTCTCAAGCTTACCTGTCAGACTGCAATTCATAATGCGACGTCTTCTATGTCTAGTTATATGAATAACAGCACATCTGAAGAAAAATCTAATTATAGTAACCTAATGCATGTACTGTAGAAAGCATGCATGTACAACAGAACCGTGTGTTTGCATTCACATCTTGCGTAGAGAATGTTTCTGATCTTACTGACGGGTGATGCTACTTCTTGGAACGATAAAAACTGATTAAAACCTCGTTAACCATAAAAATAGTCATTCTATTTATAACCAAACAACAGCATTTCTAAACCAAAGGACCTTTCAAGGTGAAAATCGATGAAACTCGCTGGCTTAATGTTATGAATGCAATTCAATAGGCATAACCAATAGTGTATGCAAAAATAAATACATTAATATCCAATGGTGTATGTAAAATTGTGAGTAATAATAATAATAATTATAAAAAATATCCAGTGATGCATGCAAAATTATAACAAATTTTGATAATTAAAAAAAAATGTGTATGCAAAATTACAGATGTTTTTTTTTTTTGGGGGGGGGGGTCCAATGTTGTATGCTGTTTTTTTTAATAAAAATAAATAAATACAAATAAAATATCAAATGGTGTGTGTAAAAAAATCCACTGTTTATGCAAAACTAAAGAAAAATTAAATCTAATAAAAAAAAATATCCAATAGTGTATGCAAAATTAATAAAAAACTATCCAATGGAGATGCAAAATTAAAGAACTTTTAAAATTAATAAAAAAATATCCAATGGAGTATGCAAAATTAAAGAACTTTTAAAATTAATAAAAAAATATCCAATGGTGTATGCAAAATTAAAGAACTTTTAAAATTAATAAAAAAATATCCAACGGAGTATGCAAAATTAAAGAACTTTTAAAATTAATAAAAAAATATCCAACGGAGTATGCAAAATTAAAGAACTTTTAAAATTAATAAAAAATATCCAACGGTGTATGCAAAATTAAAGAACTTTTAAAATTAATAAAAAAATATCCAATGGTGTATGCAAAATTAAAGAACTTTTAAAATTAATAAAAAAATATCCAATGGTGTATGCAAAATTAAAGAACTTTTAAAATTAATAAAAAAAAAAATTGCAAAATCCTTTTAAAATTATAAAAAAAATCAAACGGAGTATGCAAAATTAAAGAACTTTTAAAATTAATAAAAAAATATCCAATAGTGTATGCAAAATTAAAGAACTTTTAAAATTAATAAAAAAATATCCAATAGAACTTTTAAAATTATTAAAAAAATATGTATGCAAAATTAAAGAACTTTTAAAATTAATAAAAAAATATCCAACGGTGTATGCAAAATTAAAGAACTTTTAAAATTAATAAAAAAATATCCAACGGTGTATGCAAAATTAAAGAAAAATAAAATTGCATTTAAAAAATATCCAATGTTGCATGGAAAATTAAACAAATAAATAAAGAGATGAATGAAGATTTCAAGTTTTGAAATATTGAATTTGTCTACAATGTTTCTAATACAAAACATGGTGACAGATGCACTTTGCAGGTTATTAACTTTAACTTTAAAATTATGCCTCGGCGAGTACATAACATTTACAGACGCTTTTATTCAAAGTGACGAAACAAAATAAAATAATAACTGAAAATAATAATAAATAGTAAACAAAACCAAGTCACTTGCCGATTAGCTTCAATGGGAAAATGCACCACTGTTTAAAGCATCAAATGACACATGCATAACGCTAATTAATGAACAAAGTTCTGTCACCTCACTTACTTCTTGCTCTCTCTCCCACAGACGTTCCTCCAGGTCCTGAATCACGTCGTCGGAGGACGGAGAGGGTCTCAGGGGCGCGGGAGCGTCGTTCAGGTGACTAAGGCGCTGATACGAGGACGAGCTCTTGCCTGAGGAGGAGCGGCCGCTGTCCGAGGCGCTGAGGCCGTTCTGGTAGCCCGGCTTGTCCAGGGCGACGGTGCCCAGCCGGTTGATGTGGCTGGTGGAGGCACTGAGGGGTCCGAGCACCGGCGGCGGGCCGTAGCTGGAGCCCGTGTACGTGGGCAGACTGGTCAGAGAGTTCCTCCCGGAGTCAGACAGACCCGCACCGGCGTGTGTCCCTGGACTGTCCTGGTTCGGACCGCCGCTGCCTGCACCGGCCGTCCCGGAGCTGGTCTGGAGGGGACACACCAGGTTCTGCATGGAGTGAAAGCTCTTGGGCACCACGGGTTTGAAAGCTGATGGACGCACCAGAGAGTCATTGGGCTGCAGAGAATGGGGCATCAAACACAGAATTCAGTTTTTGTTACTTCAACTGCACACACATATTTTCAATCACATCCAGGAATTGCACACACAAAATGCAAAATGCCTCACATCTCTTGCATAATTAAGCACTGATAATTAGTGTCTGGTTTTGCAGATTTGGTGTGTTTCTGCTGTTTGAGTGACAGATTTCAGAAACTGTGACAAGGAAAGATTTAGTGTGTAAGCAGTTGAAAAAAAATGCAATATAAACTATATTTTAGTATAACTAACTATATGTTGATGTTTTTAATTAGCTTTTATTTTTATGTTTCATTAATGTATTTATTCATTGATACATTGATTTTTATGTCATTTTTATTGTGTGTATATATACACGTATACATATTTCAATTAGTTGCAATTGAACATTTCTTTCTAATTTTCATTTAATATTTTTAAAACTAAAGAGTTCACCCAAAAATTCTGTCATTAATTACTAACGACATTCGGAGGAGTAATTAATGACAGAATTTACATTTTTGGGTGAACTATCCCTTTAAGTTTTTCAAACCTTTATTTTAATTATGACATAAAAAGTCGGTACTAAAAAAATAAACAATTACAGTACCGGGTTTTTTAAAGTATCGGTGAGCAACCAAAATTTTAAGATACTAAGATAAAATTTGTAATTATTACAAAAAAGTTGAAATTATAAGATGTTATAATTATGTGATAAAATTCATAATTATGTCCAAAAGACAAATTTATGAGATACTATGTCATAATTATGTGATAAAATGCGTAATTATGACATAGAGATTTGAAATTATGACATAAGTCAAAATTAAGATTTTTTTTTTATTATAATAGTCAAGAATCATGTCATAATTATGACTCTTTATCTCATAGATGCGTTGTCTTATGTCATGGTTTTTGTCATAATTTAGTTTTTTAACTCATAATTATGACTTGGTATGTCCTAATTTAAAAATGTTATCTCATAATTTTGACTTTTATCTCATAATTATGATTCAATAGCTATCTCATAATTTCAACTTTTAATGAGCTAATTATGACTTTTTATCTCATAATTATGATTTAGTAGCTACTGTATCACATAATTTCAACTTTTAATGAGCTAACTATGACTTTTTAATCTCATAATTATGATTTAATAGCAACTGTATCTCATAATTGTAACTTTAATGACATAATTATTTATTTTTATCTCATTGTTATGATTTAATATGTCATCATTTTGAGTGTGTCTCAAAATTACGATTTATTAGCTATCTCATAATTACACATTTTAAGGACATAATAATAATTTGTTACATTTATATAGCGCTTTTCTGGGTACTCAAGGGGGGGGGGGGTCTTCTCAACCACCACCAATTTGACTATTTATCTCATAATTATGACTTGGTATGTCCTAGTATTTAATTTTTACCTCATAATTTTGAATTAGTATGTCATAATTTTGACTTCTTATCTCACAATTATTGTTTAGAAGCAATCTCATAATTTAAACTTTTAATGAGCTAACTATGACTTTTTATCTCCTAATTATGATTTAGTAGCTACTGTATCTCATAATTTCAACTTTTATTGACACAATTTTAACTTTTTATTTCATCATTATGATGTAGTCAGTCATCAAAATCATTTAGATTTTTTGTCTCAAAATTATGGTTTAGTAGCTATCTCATAATTTCTCACAATTATGATTCATGAAAGGAGGGCGTCCAGAAATGCATGTGCTGTGAGGCTAAAGGGCTTGTTGTGCTTAGCTGGGTGTGTTCTTGTGTTATTGTGCCACTACAAAACACACTAAACGAAGCACCTGCTCTTGAACACGGCCGTTGCTGGCGTACCTGTGCATGCTCCAGTTTTCCCGAGACGGGCTGGATGTTGGGCGGGTTGTGATTATCGGGTTTGGCTTTGCTCTTGTCCTTGTGTGACGGCCGCGGCGGCTGCGGTGGAGCTTGATGGCTGCCGTTCTTGTCGATGTTCAGCACGATGTTGTTCCCGCACAGGTCCAGACTCTCCAGACGTCCGCGCCGGTGTCCTCCCCGCCGTGCCCCGTTGGCGAACACCCCGTTGGACACCAGCCTCTCTCCGTTGAGTGTCTGCTGGCGGTTGGCGTTGTGTGCCGCGGCGGCGCGCTCGGCGTTAGCGTGGAAATCCCTCTCGGCGTTGTAGCTGTGCTCGTCGGCGGAGACGCCCTTGGTCTTGGTGCTGGGGATGCGCTCGGCGCTGAAGCTGCGGTCGTCCAGGCGGCGGCGGGCCGAGGCGGGGGGCGGCGCGGCCGCCAGCGGGCCGTTGGGGTGGTGCGGGTGCCCACGCTGCGCATTGTGATGGGCCGCTGACTGGAGGCCCCGCTCCCTACGCTGCCCATGCGTTCGAGCGCTTCACTCCGCCGCCCACGGCTCCAGCACACACGGGCATGAAGGGGAAGTGAGCCGGGTCACACACACTGCAACACAACACACTGCGCTAGTGGCCTTATTCACAATACACCACATAACAGAATTCTTAAAGGTTCAGTGTCATCATTTACTCAAACCTGTAACACCATGTCCTAACTAGGCATGACATTGTGACACGCAAAAACAGGTTTCTTTTCCATGTTAATCAGATGTTTTGTCCTAATTAGCCGCGACGGCGACACGCAAAATTAGAAATTGTTTCTATTTCCGTGACTTCGCAGCTGGAACAACATCATACAAACTATATAACAGTAGATAATCTGAGGTGATTATGTGCCTTATTCAAAGTTAAACATGTCTAATGTGAGTTTAAATACGCAGCAAAAATGCTTTTCTTACTTAGATTGTTTGTCTTGTTTCCAGAGATATCTAAAAACTCTTAAATCAAGAAGGATTTGCGAGACAAGTTTCAGAAAAACAAGTCAAAATGAAGTGAGTCTTTGCTCACAAGGTTATTTTTCTCACCACATTGGCAGATTATTTAGCTTGTTTTTGTCTGAAAACAAGACAATAAATCCTACTTGTCTAGAAAATCCTTCATGATTTAAGAGTTTCTAGATATCTCTGGAAACAAGACAAACAATCTAAGCAAGAAAAGCATTTTTTGCAGCGTATCATTTTGCTTTAGATTTATAAAATAAATTAATAATATACGTTAAAACTGTGAACTCACCGTGAGTGTATTCAATAACAAAGCTGGTATCAGTCACTCAGTATATACGTTTAATGATGTTAAAATATTTGATATTTATGAATTAGATCCTAAATGTATCTATTTTGTTACGCGTGCAGTGTGCTTCCAGAGAGCCCGCCCACACATGCTTCTGATTGGCTGTGATATTTGATTGAATCTGTCGTGTTCGGTGTGGACACCCAAATTACTTGTCGATGTAATCTTGTCACGTCGAGTGTAGTTAGGACACTGTGTAAGAGTTTCTTTCTTCTGTTGAACATAGAAGATATTTTGAAGAATGTGTGTAAACTATAGACTGTAAAAAACATGGACGTAGTGTCCGTGACGTCACCCGTAGGTTTCTGAAGAGCATTTTTGAAGCTCAAAGTGGGCGGAGACGGCCGTCGCCATCTTGGCTGAGCGTCAATGAATAATCGAAAATGGGCAAAAAGGCGGGAGGTGGGTGGAGCTGGTTGCTGAAACCACGCCCACCTAGCATGACAGTGGTGACATCAGCGGCAATCCACCTGTCACTCAAGTGGCCACGCCCTTAATTATGCAGAACTTTAAGGCTTAATATAATTTAAACGGATGAGTTATAAAACAATTCACTCCCTCACAGTTGTCACGAAGGGCAAAATTAGCTATATAGACCAAAACCACTTTTTGTACCAGGCTGTAAACATGTTTTTTTCTGCTGTAAAGTTGGGCATTTTAACATGGAGAGTCTATGGGATTGACCCGCCTCTAGTGGCCAGTCGATGAATTACAGTTTTAGTCACGTCCGTGTTGGCTTCACGAGAGAGAGCGGGAGGTTGCCGCTTGGTGTAAGCAAACAGTTGATGATATACTACGGAAGTCAATGGGGATCAGAAATGTATACGTGTTTGAAACGACCTGAGAGAGAGTAAATGATAACAGAAATTGTATTTTTGGGTGAAGTATCCTTTATTAAAGGGCACAGAAGTTGCTGAACACACCCTTTAGTTAATCAGATTGACTGGTTTCATCCTTACAGTGCACTTTCCTATAGCTCTAATAGTAGAGCATGGCGCTAGCAACGCCAAGATCATGGGTTCGATTCCCGGGGAAAGCAAGAGCTGATAAACTGTATGCAATGCAAGTCGCTTTGGATAAAAGTGTCTGGTAAATGTAAAACCTGTTGACCTTAAATATGTTACCTCTCTCAGATATTAAGTTAATATTTCTATAATTTATCAACACATTTGCATGCTCACGGTCTCTGATGCCAGTTAATGGTCACATGACATTCAGCCAAAAATAGTATTATGACTTAGAACATAAATTATCAAATGTATTTTATATCATATAAAGCTAACGCTGTAAGCTAACGCTATAAAAGCCGGTTCTCACGCACACACTGCAACACAGCAATCTTCTTTGTTTCAATATAAAAATGTTTGACTATAAAGTACTGGACTGTTTTAGTGCCTAAAACACAACTGAACACAATTCATTTCTACTTGATTGTAACGAGATATTTGTGGATTAGATCAATTAGGCCTAATAATGAGTAAATATGACCATGTTTGCATTATTCCTCACCTTTAATAAAGGGGCTCGCTATCGCTGTTTTGCTCAATCAGCTTGGTTTTGGTTCTCAAAACCCCCAAAAGCTTGTTCTCCAACATTGCATACTCAATAATCATGGATGAGGATGAGACATGCAGATGGTAATAATAATGTGAAAAAGGCCGGAAGTCAACAATACATTCCAGAATGTAAAATTTGTTATTTTATGCATTTAAATGGTTTAATTTTTGTTTGTACTTTACAAAATAAAACAAAAAATGTATCAGCTTGCGCCTTATATTATGACGTCGAATTGCAAAATATATTTTAGTACATGCATTAGAGAGACGTGATGCATATATACACACATTCATGCACAGTTTGCAGCTTTATGTCTTTTTGGTTAATGCATGACTTGACTGACGAGAGAACTGCATTGTATGCTCTGTTTCTTGTGTGCTTTATTTATGATGAAGCAATATCATATTCACGTTCAGTTGAAGCCGTGAGCACAGCAAAACGGCTGGAAGTTTGTTTTATTGACATATAGTCTAACAACATCTCATCAGACCGCAGGGTTCACTGTTGTTTTACTGAAGCAAGAGAAAAAGGGACAAAAGCTGTAGTTTTGAGCAAGCTTTGGTCAGTGGTGGCCACACCCCTGGCTCCGCCACTGGCTCCGCCCCAGTCCTTTATGAATTTCTGGTCCCCATTGACTTCCATAGCATTTAATGAAGTCAGTGGGGACCTGAAATTCATACAGGGTGAGTAAATGATGACAGAATTAAAATTTTTGCATGAACTTTCCCTTTAAAGGCACAAATGTAGCTGAACACATGATTTAGTGAATCAGATTGACTGGTTTTGTCAATTTTTGTAAAGTCCCCATGAGATTTGAAGTTAATATTTCTATAACTTATCAACATATTGGCATGTTCGTGGTTCTCTGATGCCAGTTAATGATCACATGTAAACAAATAAAATTGTATTATGACTTAGAATACAAATTATATACAATATAAAGACTTATTGTGACTAAATTATGACTCGTGAAACACAGCAATTCCCAGACTTTATATAAGCCAAACCCATTAGAGCTTAAATATTATTTTCAACCAGTTAACATGTTAGTGGTTCTCTGATGTCAGGTAATGTCACATGACAGGCAGGTAAACAAATTATACAACATATATTATATAAAATATTAATTATAGTTTGGTATGTCATAACTTTGACTTTTATCTCATAATTATGACTTAGAAGCGATCTTATAAAATCAGATTGACTGTCAGCTGAACCCATCTGAGCTGAAATATATTCTCCCTGAGATTTTAAGTTAATATTTTACTAATTTATTAACACATTTGCATGTTGATGGCATCTGATGCTGCTTAATGGTCACGTGACATTTAGGTAAACTTAATCTTTTTAGTACGTTATTTTCTTGACCTTTCTATGATTTATTTAGTTACACTCTTAAAAATAAAAGTTCCAAACGTGATCTTAAAAAGCATTTCAGTGACAAGTTCTTAAAATAACTTTAATTATATAATATAAAGAACCCTTTTCCATTACAAATAAACTTTTGTGCAATGGAGAGATTCCATGCATGTTAAAGGATCTTCAATGAACCATCGATGCCAGTAAAGAACCTATATTTTTCATAATATATAATTTTTTTCATCAACTTTTCAAGTTTGGGAAAATCTGCTGTAAACTAATAGTTGCTCTCTATGGGGCCACTGAATGTGTTTTTGCATTAAAAATGAAGTGGAATGGGTAAAAAAAAAATTCAAGGTTTTCGAAAAATATAACTTTTAACATGAGTGACATGTTTTTAGTATGCTGTGCCGTGCACAAGTGCAGCAGTCAAACCATGTAGCGCATGTTTACATAGAAAAACAACTAAAAGCAGTGAAGTGGAATGCAAAAATGCATTCGTGTGAATGGCCTCTATATGAGTGCTGTGCAGTGAGAACACTGAGCAATCACAACACAACTAGCTGCTTTATACAATTACATTCACAGCATTACTACAAAGTATGGATGTGCATCTCATTACTCAGGCCGATACGATACACATCTCAATGCATAGCCAACGATACGATACAGTAAACATACATATGAAGCAGCTACCGATGCGATACGATACACATCTCAATGCATAGCCAACGATACGATACAGTAAAGATACATATGAAGCAGCTACCGATGCGATACGATACACATCTCAATGCATAGCCAACGATACGATACAGTAAAGATACATATGAAGCAGCTACCGATGCGATACGATACACATCTCAATGCATAGCCAACGATACGATACAGTAAAGATACATATGAAGCAGCTACCGATGCGATACGATACACATCTCAATGCATAGCCAACGATACGATACAGTAAAGATACATATAAAGCAGCTACTGATGCGATACAATACACATCTCAATGCATAGCCAACGATACAATACAGTAAAGATACATATGAAGCAGCTACCGATGCGATACGATACGCATCTCAATGCATAGCCAACGATACGATGCAGTAAAGATACATATGAAGCAGCTACCGATGCGATACGATACGCATCTCAATGCATAGCCAACGATACGATACAGTAAAGATACATATGAAGCAGCTACCGATGCGATACGATACACATCTCAATGCATAGCCAGCGATACGATACAGTAAAGATACATATAAAGCAGCTACTGATGCGATACGATACACATCTCAATGCATAGCCAACGATGTTTGTCGTGATGGATCGAATTGATCCATGATCGACATTAAAGGACTGCTTAAGAATAAGCGTGCACAAATGAGTGAGATTGTGTGCATTTAATTTGTCGTGTATGAAAGCGCTTTAGCCCAGATTGATTTGTTAGGTTATTTCAGGTTAGGTTTTGCACTTTAATCCCAGTTTTTCCTCAGGTCTCCGTTCGTCATATATTCACACAGCAGCAGTGATGAGAGAACGCACTTGAGAAACAGTTTAGAGAGGAGAAATCAATCTACATATAAAATACTGGTCACAGGTCACTTTCTAAACAATAAAAGTGTAGCTCATCCACTAGTAATTACATATAAATCTGTTTTTACCGATGCAAATATGTTAGAAATTATGCATCGCGATATAAATGACAACTTGTAGCCGATGCACACTTTTTAAACCGATGCATTGCATCGTTAACTTTTTATGCCGATGCACCGAGTGAATCTACTACAAAGCATTGCTAGAAAATGCAACCAATGTGGACGAGCATGCACCACATGTATAGCATCAAAAACACAGTTACGTGGAATAAATGGATATCACGCTGACAGCTCGAGAGAAAGGAAACAGTCGTAAATAAACAACATACGTGCGTCCCTCGAGAACTGTAAAAGCAGAGCCGCTTCGTCCTGATGCTGAACGTTAATCAGACCTCTCAAAGAAACTGACTGCAAGTTCTCAAGCGTAAGGAGCTTCTCTAACAGTCGTATGTAGCGCATGTGTGTATCTGTCTCAGTGAAACTGTACCCTGATTATGTTGATCTCTGAGTTAAACATTAACCAAACACAGAGTAAATCTGACCTGATTCTGATGTGTGCCAAACACTCACATTTAACTCCAAGTGGCGGATCAGTTTCGAACTTTTCTAACATATTACATTTTGTGCAGTGTGAATATGTCACGTTTATGTCAATCAAACTGAACATTCATTATAATCGCATGCTTGATTTGCTCTTCCTCTTGATGTGAATCATGAAAGAATTACAGGGTGCTCTTTGATTTCTGAGATTGAATTGAGTCTGCAGTGAATGGGTGCCGTCAGAATGAGAGTCCAAACAGCTGATAAAAACATCACAATAATCCACACCACCCCAGTCCATCAGTTAACATCTGGATCAAATCCATCAAGGGGTTTTTAACTTCAAATTGTTGCTTTGCGCTAAAATATGAGTCCATAATCCATAATAACTCTTCCTCCAGTGATAAAGTGCATCTGCTGTTGTCTCTCACATCAAAATCCAGCCACATGTTTGTCTAGAGCTGTTTTGATCTGTGCAGATTTCTCTCCTGATTCAGACCAGAACACTTTATCACTGGAGGAAGAGTTATTATGGATTATGGACTCATATTTTAGACATTAAAAATCGTTTTAATGCTGGATTAGTTTAATCTTTTGTCTTCTCCAGATGTTAACTGATGGACTGTGGATTATTGTGATGTTTTTATCAGACTCTCGTTCTGACGGCACCCATTCACATCCATTGCTCAGACACATTTCTACAAACCTGATGAAGACACAAACTCATCCTGATCTCGTATGGTCCCGAGGCACACTTTCAGCACATTTTCATTTTTGGGGTAACTATTACTTTAAGTATTAGATTTTCTCCACAAAAAACAACAATAACAAAAAACAATAGACTCAAACGTGTCACGAATTATCATTTTATAATGATCAAGATTTCTGACTCGTCATACCATAGTACTTCTTCTTTGAAAGGGTAAAATAGGCTACGATGCATTGATATAATGAACAGACTGTAGCAACATTAAAAAACATGATTGCTCAGCTCTTTCGTCTCATGCACTTGGATCTACATCACAGCATTTTAATGCACATGGATGATTTCCATATATTTATTAACCCAGCCATCCGAGGCGCTTTGAAGAATACCACGATACTACCACGGTGTGTGTCAAGCATAACTGTGCTGCAGTGCACTATACATTAACACGCATGCCCTCCTATGCTCGTTTTCATATAACCTCTCTCTCCCAAAGCCATGCAAGCGCATTGAGACGTCAGCTGGAGCAGTGGTGCTGATGGTGGTGTGCAGTATCATCACTGGTCCAGATCAGCACTGGCACGTGCCTCTACTACCCGCTCCAGCACAGTCAGTCACTCACTGCCATTACATCATCGCTCACAACACACATTAAAGACTGCCATCCTAATTACATCAGCCTCTATCAATAATGCAAGATCAGATTCACAGCATAACCTCATCACTGCATGGCCAACATCAATGCAAATACACGTCTGTGCATGCATGTAAACATGCAGTGCAGCAGAACGACACACTGTGTTGATGCATCGCACTACACCGCAGTACAATTCCAGGAAAACACACACACACACACACACACACACACACACACACACACACACACACAGCTGGATTAACATGGACAGTGATGCGTGAGATGAAGGCCTGCACACAAGACAGATGACATCAGAATCACAATATGCACTAAAAAGCATCTTCACCTGCTTCACCTGACAGTGAATGTGGGCCTAGTGATGCTATAATCAGCAGACGCTCGGATGCTTTAATAATTACATAAAACGCTGTGCCTCCATTTAACAGAGGGAGAGACGAGGATGCAGCAGCAGCAGCACAATGGAGGTCCAGCGTTCACCTGACTACACTCTCATTACATAATGCGTGTTAGCGCTCGTGCAAAATGATGCATCACTGCATCTGCATCCTCTGTAACAGCAGCAGCAGCATCCAGCGCTCTCACACACACACATACTCACTGTCTCGCCGCGGATCCGTCTGTCCGTCCGCTCGGATGCTGCGGCGTAAACCAGCGCGTGAAGACGCGCGATGCCCGCGACGGAGATGAAGCGCGCGCGCGAGAAAAGGAAGAGCGCGCGAGTGGCGCGCAGCAGCAGAGACACACCCACCTGCGCCCCGCCCCTTAAGGACGCGAACGGACACGCCCCCTTCTGCTCGCCTGGGCGTAATAAACTGATTATTAGAGTTTATTAAGAGGAGCCTTAAAACCAGCAATTAATCAGTTCATACTATAAAGATTCTGCAGGGGCCGGATTCACGAATAAAATACATTCTTAACACTTACAAAGAATAACACTGCAATTGTCTTATTTTCTAACTTAAGCATAAACATAAAACTTTTGTGTTCACAAAAACATTTATATATTTTTTACATTTTCACAAAAATAATTATATATTTTTTTCTCTAAACTATTTGAAAGAAATCCTAAAAAATCATTGTAATAACCTCTTCAAATTTTCAGATTTACCTCCAACTTGTCTTAAATTACACTTCTCTTCTTAATAATAATAATAATAAAATCATTAGACTTTCAAGAATTGCACTTTTAACATTAATCATAATCTTCTTAGAAATTATCTCAAGAGATGATTTCATTTGTCTTTCTTTCTTCCATCTAGTAAATAATAATGAGATGGTTTTCAATGACCTGTGCTGTGTAAATGATGTTTTGTGTATTGTTTATGATGGATATTTGGGTTTGAATTTTTAAATGGTATATTTATTATGAGTTGTTAATGTGAAGTTATGAAATGTTTTTCAAATAAAGTTGTCAAACCTTTCTTTCTCTTTTTAACCTTGTCTAAATTAAGCAGAAATTAAACTCTAATTATACTTAAACACACCTTAACCAGCTAGTCAAGTATTACTAGAATATTACAGACAAAACATATAATATATGTAAAAAATAATATCATTACCACACAAACTGACACTGTACAACGCAGTTGCATTTGTTAACAATAACAGTTAATTTCTACATTCAATAATACATTTTTAAATAAAAATGATGTATGTTACCTTACTGCACTGTGAACTAACATGAACAAATTTATTTTTAGTAACTAAAAGATTAATAAACAATATAAAACATACATTGTTCATAATTAGCACGTTAACTAACTAATGTTAACAAATGAGACCTTATTGTAAAGTGTTTCCGTTTTTACCATTAGTAGAATTTTTTAATAACGTGAGATTGCTGTGTTTTTCAAAGCATTATCTTCATTTAATCATAGAAATAAGTATATTTTGCAACAGTAAACTTCAATCGAACAGGCATAAACAACAAAATCAGAATGAATGCTGATGATATATGCACAGCTTTAAAGGAGTCATATAATGCTACATGCACTAGTTGTTTGAACTGAGATGTGTGTTGATGTGTGTGTACACAACCACCCTATAATGATACAAATCTCTTTAAATGTTTTCCCCTTTCTCAAATCGAGCTGATCTCAGTGTGACGTCACACGAACGGAGGCCCCGCCCACGATAGTTTGATTGACAGGAGCGTTTCAGCACAGACTGCACTGGTGTGTTACCTCAGACCCGTCCATCAGCTGTTTCACCGCCGGAGCAGATGTAGACAAGAACGACTCCGAAGAGATCGAGGTGTTGTGTTGTTGGATGTAATAATGAACATAGCAGTCATGTTAACAGAAACAGTCCCTCAGAGGAAGAGAGGGGCGGAGTCAGCAGAGCTCATTAACATTAAAGTAAACAGTCCCTCAGAGAGCGCTCGGAAGAGAGGGGCGGAGTCAGCAGAGCTCATTAACATTAAAGTAAACAGTCCCTCAGAGTGCGCTGGCTCGGAAGAGAGGGGCGGAGTCAGCAGAGCTCATTAACATTAAAGTAAACAGTCCCTCAGAGAGCGCTCGGAAGAGAGGGGCGGAGTCAGCAGAGCTCATTAACATTAAAGTAAACAGTCCCTCAGAGAGCGCTCGCTCGGAAGAGAGGGGCGGAGTCAGCAGAGCTCATTAACATTAAAGTAAACAGTCCCTCAGAGAGCGCTCGGAAGAGAGGGGCGGAGTCAGCAGAGCTCGTTAACATTAAAGTAAACAGTCGCTCGGAGAGCGGCTCGGAAGAGAGGGGCGGAGTCAGCAGAGCTCATTAACATTAAAATAAACAGTCCCTCAGAGAGCAGCTCGGAAGAGAGGGGCGGAGTCAGCAGAGCTCATTAACATTAAAGTAAACAGTCCCTCAGAGAGCAGCTCGGAAGAGAGGGGCGGAGTCAGCAGAGCTCATTAACATTAAAGTAAACAGTCCCTCAGAGAGCGGCTCAGAAGAGAGGGGCGGAGTCAGCAGAGCTCATTAACATTTAAAGGAGAATCACACAATACGGCTTGCTCTGAAAACCTTTTTGACAGGTTTAAAAAGTGTTTTATACACTACCATTGAGAAGTTTTAACCAAACTATGATACAGACTTTTCATTGAGACCCAAAATAATAATCTCAACTTGTGGAAAATGGGCATTATATGACCCCTTTAAAAACAAACTCACATGAAACATTTGAGATGATAAATGCTTGTTCAGGAGCAGAAGCAGCACTCATAATACATACATCAGTGCAAACATCAGTACTAAAGATCCACAGGTTAACGGGTTTCCTTCAGTGTCACATCATTTCTCTCTATGAACACGTATACTGTACAGCACAAGCTTTAGTGTTAATCATGGTTTATCATGCACTCACAAACACTAGACTGAAAACATCACATTATAATAAACCCATATATCTCGCTCGGTTTTCTCTCTCTCCATTCACAAATTCATCAGTGACATCAACAACTTCTCAAGGTTACTATGACGATGGTCTCCATCCAACTGGAGCAGAAGCTGGTGTCATGTGACGGAGAGCGAGTCTAATTAGAGAGAGAGAGCTGAGAAATTAAGACAGTGGTTCATTAGTGAGATGTGTTTTCAACAGGACGGTCTATCGGTCATCAGTCCAGATCACGGAGAAGTGTGTGATACAACAACTTTTATATACATTCAATTAAAAATGGCTTCACACAAATGTGACCCTGGAGCACAAAACCAGTCATAAGGGTCCATTTTTCCAAATTGAGATTTATGCATCATCTGAATAAATAATATTTCCATGGATGTATGGTTTGTTATGATAGGACAATTATTTGAAAGGGTGCAACAAAAATCTAAATATTGAGAAAATCATCTTTAAAGTTGTTCAAATGGAGTTCTTAGCAATGCATATTACTAATCAAAAATTAAGTTTTGATATATTTATGATAGGAAAATTACTAAATATCTTCATGGAACATGATCTTAATATCCTAATGATTTTTGTCATAAAATAAAAATGTATTATTTTGACCCATACAATGTATTATTGGCTATTTCTATAAATATACCTGTGCTGCTTATGACTGCTTCTGTGCTCCAGGGACACAAATACATTTAGTAGACACTTTTATCCAAAGCGACTTATTCAGGTTATATGTTTATTATCAGTATGTGTTCCCTGGGAATTGAACCCACAACCTTTGCGCTGTTAACGCAATGCTCTAACCACTGAGCCACAGGAACACAAATATGAACGTAAACACAAACTGTATAAATCCTCCTTAGTGTGTTTTTATACTCTAAACTCCTACAGTAGCCTCAGTGTTTGCCATGTCTCTGTTTTTATATTGACGAGGACAAATGAACAGATTCGTTACAGATGCACATCAATTAACTTTACTCTCTCTCAAAGCCTAGTGACTTTCAAGCCATACAAAAGGTCTAAAAATTTATAAAACATTAATAATCAGGAGTCCATATGATTTGTGCATTATATTACGTTTTATGAAGTTAGCTGTTTTGTGTGAAAAGTGAACAGAATAGTGCTATTTTAGCATCTTTATACTAATATATAGTTTTTGTTAATATTTTGAATTAGCTTGTATTTTTGATACTTTGTTTTCAATTTAATTTTAGTTAAGGTTTTAGCAATTTTACTTTTTTTCTATGTATTTTTGATTCAATTGTATTAGTTTTAGCTCTTTTAGAAAATGAGAACAAAAACATGGCAACTTGTTGAAATAAAATGTTTACATTTTTAATATTTTATTTCAGTTCATGTGTATTTTATTTCAAGTATGGTTGCAAAAAAGTGAAATTTCCAAAACTTTGCAGACATTTTGAAACGTACTGAGTTTTTTGGAAACTATACTAAATTTTCTTGACATTTTCTGCTACTTGTAACCTTAATATTAAAGGTCTTAATTTGAGTGTTCGTTAACTATAATAACCGTGGAACAGAGACCCACATTTAAGTCATTATTCACTGATAGTCTTCCGGTCAATGAGAGAAAGAAAGTCATACATGTTTAAACAGCACGAGGTTGAGTAAATGATGTTCATAATTCCAGGAAAATATTCCAATATCAAATAAATAGGGAAAAATGGTGCAATATGATTCTGGTTAAAAGTGGAAATACAAATACAGTATGAACAGAGAAAATAACAAACAAAAAAAACACAGAAAACTTCAAGGTTGAACTCATTAATAACTCATAATGCAACGTTTGTTGATGTTTGATGGAGGAGCTGGAGATTTCACCGCTCTTTTTCAATTACGTCAAATAAACGCTCTTCCAGGAAGATCAAGGCACGTTGAGGATTGATGTTTGATTTGTTTACTAGCACCTCTTACGCCACTAAATGCCAATCAAATATAAACAGCCCTGAATTTGTTTGTTTTCACACTTGAGTCAAAAAGTGAAGTGAAAGTGAATTCAGTTCTGTTTGCATGTGTACTCGGATCACAGTTTAGTCAATCTGAATGCTGATCGGGTCTCAGACCACTTTCTGTTCACACTGTAGTTGTTTGGAACCTGGGCAACTTGATTATATGGAGTATTATATGAATTATAAAGTTAAATAATAAAGATGATTATGCATTGATACAAAGGCTGAGATGGTTTGTATAGGGTTAATTTGGAGCTTAAGTTTATAATTGAGCATACGCGTTGAAACAAAGCAAGGTTTCTGAATTTGGGCCGAAAGCAGAGCAAGCCTGCACAGAAAGTATACGGCAGAACCGCTCATGTGTGAGTTTCACTGCAGGTAACAGACAGATCTCACGCTGCCTTCAAGTCATGTCGGAAAAATCATATTTACAGAAAAACTACATTTCCCATAACTCTCTGTTGTGGAATTAAACACACCTAATGCTCATCCTTCATTATTCTGCAACAAAATGCCTCCCGTGTTCATCGGTGAATGCATTTATTTATTTAAGCATTGATTTTATTCTGACCAAGAGCACTTGAACACACATTATATCATAGATATGATTTCTGAACTCATGAAAAAGATCCAGGAGGACTTGAAGGCAGCATCAGTGTGTATTTGTGCTCCTCTCTTTGGTTCCTAACACAACATCAGTGAGGTGAATATTGAATATGAACTGAGGCAGCAAACAGGATTCAGAATTGCCAATTAAGTAGAATTAAAATGGAATTATATTCATGAAGACGTTTCATTGTTCACAATAAATTAACCATAAACACTCATTTGGGGCATTTTAAGAAACATTCGATGATGTTACTAATATTTTTTAGAATGAAGAAATGTGTATTTAATAATTTTTTTCCACTTAAGTCACACTTATAAATGTCTGAATGTTATTCATTAGTAACATGAATCAAACAAATTAAATTGAGTGTATGGATTATTATGCTATAAAACTCTGTTGTCCAGTTTATCCCTGAGATTTAAATATAGTCAAACGATATAAAATGATCTGAAAACACTACACAATATTATTTCAAACAATTCTGAAAAATTAGCTCTATATATCAACAAATAGTCTGAATAAATGACATAATGTTTTAACAAAAAACATTTTTACTGTTTTGTGATTGTTGAATTACTTTAATTGTAATGTAATTAAATAAATAATTCCTGTCAATTCTAAATCCCAGCTAACAAAAATATATTTTGGCTAATGCTCCAATTAAGTTATGAAAACGTTATTTCTGAGCATTCAAAACATCCCGTTTTTAAAATGTAGAAAAAAAAAATTCTTGGTTATTCAAGCATTAAAAGAACATTCCATTTGATCATTTTGCAAACATTATCAGAATGTTACTTTTGAATGTTCTCGGAATGTTTTGAAACAATTAGTAACATTTAAAAAACGTCAGACAAACATCCAACGATGTATAAATCATGTTTTTGTGATGATGTTTTGAGAACATTATTAAACACTAGATAACTTCCAAAAAACATTATATAAATGTATGGAGCTTATAACATGACAAAACTGTTTGAATTTGAATTATTGACAAGTGTCATTCAACAAAACTGAATATTATATGGCATTTAACATAGTTCTGAATTATTTTTTTTTTTACTTGAATATTGAACATTTGAAATTTAACACAAGTGAATTTTTTTAAGGCAGTTTTTTAATAGACAAGTATTTTTTTTTAGACAGTGGATTTTTTGTTGTGAATTCTTTGACTGCAAATATCCAGTTTTATCTGCAAAAATACAGCTTCAAGTTTTCAAGATGAAGAAGAAATTCAGAACATCAAATTCAATATTTAAATGAAATTCAGTAATATTCAGATCGTACATAAAGTAGGTCAGAGGTCATCCACAGGGAAGAGTAGACGATCTCCGAAAGTCATACATGTTTAAACAGCACGAGGTTGAGTAAATGATGTTCATAATTCCAGGAAAATATTCCAATATCAAATAAATAGGGAAAAATGGTGCAATATGATTCTGGTTAAAAGTGGAAATACAAATACAGTATGAACAGAGAAAATAACAAACAAAAAAAACACAGAAAACTTCAAGGTTGAACTCATTAATAACTCATAATGCAACGTTTGTTGATGTTTGATGGAGGAGCTGGAGATTTCACCGCTCTTTTTCAATTACGTCAAATAAACGCTCTTCCAGGAAGATCAAGGCACGTTGAGGATTGATGTTTGATTTGTTTACTAGCACCTCTTACGCCACTAAATGCCAATCAAATATAAACAGCCCTGAATTTGTTTGTTTTCACACTTGAGTCAAAAAGTGAAGTGAAAGTGAATTCAGTTCTGTTTGCATGTGTACTCGGATCACAGTTTAGTCAATCTGAATGCTGATCGGGTCTCAGACCACTTTCTGTTCACACTGTAGTTGTTTGGAACCTGGACAACTTGATTATATGGAGTATTATATGAATTATAAAGTTGAATAATAAAGATGATTATGCAGTGATACAAAGGCTGAGATGGTTTGTATAGGGTTCATTTGGAGCGTATGTTTATAATTGAGCATACGCGTTGAAACAAAGCAAGTGTGCCCTCGGAGGTTTCTGAATTTGGGCCGAAAGCAGAGCAAGCCTGCACAGAAAGTATACGGCAGAACCGCTCATGTGTGAGTTTCACTGCAGGTAACAGACAGATCTCACGCTGCCTTCAAGTCATGTTGGAAAAATCATATTTACAGAAAAACTACATTTCCCATAACTCTCTGTTGTGGAATTAAACACACCTAATGCTCATCCTTCATTATTCTGCAACAAAATGCCTCCCGTGTTCATCGGTGAATGCATTTATTTATTTAAGCATTGATTTTATTCTGACCAAGAGCACTTGAACACACATTATATCATAGATATGATTTCTGAACTCATGAAAAAGATCCAGGAGGACTTGAAGGCAGCATCAGTGTGTATTTGTGCTCCTCTCTTTGGTTCCTAACACAACATCAGTGAGGTGAATATTGAATATGAACTGAGGCAGCAAACAGGATTCAGAATTGCCAATTAAGTAGAATTAAAATGGAATTATATTCATGAAGACGTTTCATTGTTCACAATAAATTAACCATAAACACTCATTTGGGGCATTTTAAGAAACATTCGATGATGTTACTAATATTTTTAGAATGAAGAAATGTGTATTTAATAATTTTTTTCCACTTAAGTCACACTTATAAATGTCTGAATGTTATTCATTAGTAACATGAATCAAACAAATTAAATTGAGTGTATGGATTATTATGCTATAAAACTCTGTTGTCCAGTTTATCCCTGAGATTTAAATATAGTCAAACGATATAAAATGATCTGAAAACACTACACAATATTATTTCAAACAATTCTGAAAAATTAGCTCTATATATCAACAAATAGTCTGAATAAATGACATAATGTTTTAACAATTTTTTTTTTTACTGTTTTGTGATTGTTGAATTACTTTAATTGTAATGTAATTAAATAAATAATTCCTGTCAATTCTAAATCCCAGCTAACAAAAATATATTTTGGCTAATGCTCCAATTAAGTTATGAAAACGTTATTTCTGAGCATTCAAAACATCCCGTTTTTAAAATGTAGAAAAAAAAATTTTCTTGGTTATTCAAGCATTAAAAGAACATTCCATTTGATCATTTTGCAAACATTATCAGAATGTTACTTTTGAATGTTCTCGGAATGTTTTGAAACAATTAGTAACATTTAAAAAACGTCAGACAAACATCCAACGATGTATAAATCATGTTTTTGTGATGATGTTTTGAGAACATTATTAAACACTAGATAACTTCCAAAAAACATTATATAAATGTAT
The DNA here is from genome assembly GCA_027422405.1 of Ptychobarbus kaznakovi. Lineage (NCBI taxonomy): Eukaryota > Metazoa > Chordata > Actinopteri > Cypriniformes > Cyprinidae > Ptychobarbus > Ptychobarbus kaznakovi. The sequence goes on from CM049797.1 coordinate 10,791,705, forward strand.
GGAGCTTATAACATGACAAAACTGTTTGAATTTGAATTATTGACAAGTGTCATTCAACAAAACTGAATATTATATGGCATTTAACATAGTTCTGAATTATTTTTTTTTTACTTGAATATTGAACATTTGAAATTTAACACAAGTGAATTTTTTTAAGGCAGTTTTTTAATAGACAAGTATTTTTTTTAGACAGTGGATTTTTTGTTGTGAATTCTTTGACTGCAAATATCCAGTTTTATCTGCAAAAATACAGCTTCAAGTTTTCAAGATGAAGAAGAAATTCAGAACATCAAATTCAATATTTAAATGAAATTCAGTAATATTCAGATCGTACATAAAGTAGGTCAGAGGTCATCCACAGGGAAGAGTAGACGATCTCCGAAAAGTCGAACGAAGCATTTACTGTGACCGGGACGGGACATGTTCGGTTCAATTAGGCTAGTTTTGTCCTGACCACAACATATTAACTCGTGAGTGCGTGATTATACAGTATGTCGTGGCCACGAGATCATTATAAATGACATAAAGCAATTCAAATTCAAATAGTTGTGTCATATTATAAGCTCCATATAAATGTTCCTGGAAGAACGTTTGTTTGTGATGTTGAGAACCTCCTGAGATCACCTGATCTAACAGCAGCTCTCGCTCTTCTGTCATTAGAGATGAAGTGCTCTGTCTGTTTACTCCTCCCTCTCGGCTCGACCAATCAAAGGCTCCGTCTCGCTGTCCGCTCCGTGCTCACAGGGCCTGATGGGTCCGGGACGACCCTTGAGGGCCAGAGCGCACGCGATGAAGGAGAAGAGCAGGCCCAATATCTGGATGTAGAAGCTTTCTCCTGCAGACATGCAGAGCGCCGGGCGTCTCTCTGTCTTCGCTCGCTGCAGGTTGTGTTCAATCACACTCATACAGGCCGCACACACCCCCACAACCGCCACGCAGACGAACGCTGAGAGGAAACACACTTTAGTAAAACATCCAGTGTGCACTGCTTCATTATTGAGCTGCTGTAATATCAAAAGACTGCGTCTTGACTTCTTTGATCTGACTACCAAGAGTACAGACTTTTATACACACTTGCTAAACATGGAACACAATGAGACAATGTTTATCTTTGGTTAATGCACAAGGGTTGTGAATTCATGAAAGTGCATCATAAAGAAATAACAATCCAAATAAAAGACTTAAGAAAAAAGATGAAATATTGTGTTTAGCTGCATGCAATGTTACAATGCACCAACATCAAAGAACTGTGAATATGCAAATGTATTGATCAATTACTGAAATATTAACTTCACTTCTCAGAGGATTTCGAGTCAATATTTTCAACAAAACAGTTTGGGAATTTAAAGCCAAAGATCACGGGTTAAGATGGTACAATAATTAACAAATACATTTTTATAAAAAGAGCAAAACATGGAACACGTCGAGATCATGTGACAATGTTCAAAACGTTTATCTTTGACTAATGCACGATGTTTATGAATTCATGAAAAAATATTACATTAAAATGTTCAATTTAAGAATAAACCAAACTAAATAAAACACTAAAATGAGTAATTATTGTGTTTAGCTGCGTATCATGTGATCATTAGCCAGCAGCATCAAAGAACTGTGAATATGCACGTGTTGATCAATTATTAAAATATTAACTTGAACTTCAAATAAATATTTGGCTGACAAACGTTTGTGAATTTAAAGCCAAACATCACATGTTAGGATGATCAAATATTTTAACTAATAGATATCACCATATTTTTGCTAGTTAATAAATCACAGCACATTAAAACAATAGTTTTGGATTTTTTTTTACATTTATATATGCAAATTATGTATTATCTAATTAAAAGTGCACTAATTTGCATGCATTCCCATCAGAAAAAGCCTGATTCTGAATTTTTCTTTTTATCACTCAATAAATCAGAAAGTATTGTCAACAGAAAAAAATAAAATAGCATGTTTTTAGGAGTAAAATGATATATAAATCAGCGTGGATGATATTTGAATATGTAACATACTCGTTAAACATATGCACAGATGCAAATAGATAAAGTGCAATAAAATAAACACTTAAATGTGTGTTTTCTTTCATATTATGGAAGTTAAATAGACCTCAAAACTGACCAGTGCATGAAAAAACACTGCTTTGGCCTTGATGCAAACTGAGTTATGAAACACTCTGTGTCAGTTAAAATAATTCATAATGGGACAATGTAGGTATAACTAGATTTATGGACAGTTGTCATGCTTTCCCCATGTTACCAACAGTGCAGTGAGTTCAGGTGTGATGCAAGGCACCTGTCAAGACGTGCAGGGAGGTCACCAGCTTGGAGTGAGTGACCGCTGCTCCGAGGAAGTCCAGCAGGAAAGAGGAACTGGACAACAGGACAGCGCTGTAGCAGAGAACAGCTAGAGAGTACAGCAGCCACATTCCCCATCCGTGCAGCCCACCCAACACACCTGCAGCAGACAAACCCTTCACTACACACGCAAGCATGCCCTGCTGGTACTGCCGGCATGCTTTACAACACGGAGCTCGACTCAATTAGTTTTTAAAGGTTTAAAGTAGAGATGCAATGATTGCAATTTTCTTGGCCGATTTCGATTTCCGATTTTTTGTGAGTCTGACCTGCCGATACCGATTTCTACCGATACCAATTTCTGCCGATTTCTGGCGATACCGATTTCTGGCGATACCAATTTCTGCCGATACCGATTTCTGCCGATACCGATTTCTGCCGATACCGATTTCTGGCGAAACCAATTTCTGGCGATACCGATTTCTGGCGATACCGATTTCTGGCGATACCGATTTCTGGCGATACCGATTTCTGCCGATACCGATTTCTGCCGATACCGATTTCTGCCGATACCACTTTCTGGCGATACCGATTTCTGCCGATACGCCGATGTCGATTTCTGCCGATACGCCGATACCGATTTCTGCCGATACGCCGATACCGATTTCTGCCGATATGCCGATACCGATTTCTGCCGATTCCAATTTCTGCCGATACCAATTTCTGCCGATACCCGATTTCTGCCGATACCGATTTCAGCCGATAACGATTTTCTTTCTAAGAACTATAATTGACAGCATATACAAACAAAAATATATGCAAATTAAAAAATAAATGTTTACATAATAAAATAAATTATTAAACATTAAAATTCCCCCAATCTGGACTGAGTTACAGATTTTCTCTTACTTAAACAACTCTAAAATAAAGTGCTCTGTGACTGGAAAGAGGAAGAAATAGTTAACTTAAGATGAGTTGCTTTATGTAACAAAACATGTCATATCTCTCTGATTATAAATGATAATTTCTTTCCCCTAATCTTATTAAATGTGTCATCAAATATCTTTTATTTATTTTTATACCGCAGTATGCATCTATACATAACTGAGAGTAACTTTGTTTGTCTCTCTCTCACACGCACGCACGCACGCACGCACGCACACACACACACACACACTCACTCTCTCACTCAGGCTGTGCAAGCCTCATCTGGCACGACATAAATACATTATCAGTCGCCGTTTACACCAAATACCATTAAAATTAGGATTATTCTCACGCGAAACGATGTGTTTACACGCGACTGTGATATCTACTGTGAGTGTGCGCGTGGCTGTGACGTCTCTGCCTGCGCCGCTGGCAATAAAAGGATCGGCTCGGAATCGGCAAGATGTGAGACTTGTCAATCGGTGCATCTCTAAAAGGAATAGTTCATCCAAACATGCTGAAAATGTGTTCATCCTCAGGTCATCCACGATCAGGATGAGTTTGATTCTTCATTAGATTTGTAGAAATGTGTCTCAGCATAAGTGTCTCAGCAATGGATGCTCTGCAGTGGATGGGTGCCGTCAGAATGAGAGTCTGATAAAACATCACAATAATTCACAGTCCATCAGTTATCATCTGGAGAAGACAAAAGATTAAACTAATCCAGCATTAAGACGTTTATTACTAATATATTAGTCTATAATCTATATTAACTCTTCCTCCAGTGATAAAGTGCATCTGCTGTTGTCTCTCACATCAAAATCCAGCCACATATTTGTCTAGAGCTGTTTTGATCTGTGCAGATTTCTCTCCTGATTCAGACCAGAACACTTTATCACTGGAGGAAGAGTTATTATGGACTCGTATTTTAGACATTAAAACATCTTGATGGATTTGTTTCTTCTCCAGATGTTAACGGATGAACAGTGGTGATGTTGATAGTGATATTGTGATGTTTTTATCAGACTCTCGTTCTGACGGCACCCATTCACTGCTGCAGAGACAGATTGAAACAAACTCATCCTGATCTTACCTGGTCTGCAGGTGTTCTCAGTCATAACCAGAGCTGTAAGATCACACCTGTGTCAGTGTGATTCTGATAAGCGTGCACCGTGAAGGCCACGCCGTAGATGAGTCTGCTGCTGGAATCAGAGCAGTTCTGGACCTGGATCCAGTTGGGGTCTGCGATAGACGTGCACAGCGACACCAGCGTGAAGCACTGGCACACGGCCGCAGGGGTCAACGCCAGGGTCATGCTGATCTGAGGACACATGAGAAGAGAAAACAGATTAGTGGATCTCCCTTATTCACAGACTTCAAATGCTGTTGCACACTTAGTTCCTCATTAACAGAGTCCCTTTAGAGAAAGAGCAATGAAACAGCAGCTTTATTACTGTCCGAACCTGTGACTGTCACACATTAACGTGCATTCATGTAAGGGGCTAGTTGTCACACTATATATACACACTAATTCTCAGATATATATATATAGGCTATATATACATGTATATGTGACAACTTGCCCCGGTATCTACTGTAACTTAATAATAATTTTAATACAGCCAGTCTGACAGCGAGTCCTGCTGAAAGAAAACAATGTTTCGTACCTTGACAGTTACAGTCGATGAATCCCTCGTGACATAATAAAAGCTATGATTTGACACATTAATGCAGATATTATGCGCACTGAACACAGCGTCGATAATCTGCGGATCTCATCCTGGAGCTGAGTGAAGAAGATCAGTCTGTCTACATTAAAAACCCTGCTTGCGTTATTATAATATCCAGTAAATAAAAGCACATCGCAGCGGATTAAAACACGGTACGTCCTGAGAAAAGCGGAATCAATGTGGAAGTAAATAAAGCACACTGCGCATGCGCACGTCGACTCAAACAGCGCTCTCTAGAGGGACAGCGCGCATATGAATTATGACATGACTTCTGCGTATCAGAATATCATATCTAGACTTTTAGATCTGATACAAATGTATGATTAAACAGCTCTAACTATACTAAATTAAACGTTACTGATATTGCAATGGCTGCTGTGTTGACCAATACAATTTAAAAACTACATTATATTTAATCACAAACAAAATAAATTAAGATTTAATTGTGACTGTTATGTTTTTTGGTGTACATGATTTCCTTGTTTCTCCCTTTATAGTCCCACTTATATATATTTTATGATAGGGAATTGTATTTAATTAATAGGCTACTTTTATTATCTAAATGTAGTATAAATGCATAAATGGGGAATTAAGCCTTTGTTTATAATTTCGCAGTTCAGCAATACCTAAAAACAATATTATGTTTGAAAAGTCAATTTTTGTAAACAATTTCATGTTTTATGTTTGATTAAATTAATAGTTTATCTTAATGTACACCCCTAGCTATAGTAAATCTGTAAAACAATCAAAAAAAGATATGAGCAAAAATAACAGGTTAATCTGGACATTAGCGTCTCAAGCCTAACGAGCAGCTAACGATTATTATAAACCCCGCTCGTCTCATATACATGCGTTCTGATTCTCTCTCTGAGTGGAGCTAACATACAGACATCGTTTATAATGAGAAATAAAGCCCTGTTTGGTCGTTTGTGCGGTTTTATTCGACAGGACAGATGATAGTGGGATGAAATTACTTGCATGTTTTGAACAGTTAATATTTATGACTGTTTCAGTTGTTTGTGAAAAGCAAATAATCATGTAATAGATACTACATCAACAAACACTACATATTGTAGACATGAATATTACTAGAAAAATATACTAGGAATTTATTTTCATTTTAATGTATGCATTTAGCAGATGTGTCCATCCAAAGCACAATTGGGGGGGGGGGGGGGGTGTTTAAAGTGTGTACAGCAATTAAATAAAATCTCCTTCCACCCAAAACAATTGTTCTGTGTTACAAACCAGCCTCAAGCTATTCCTAAAGTGTATGAGACTGTATTAGACATATGCATAACTACTGTATGATGCTTATACGGTGACACAAAGGAGATTAGGTTTGCTGGTAAACACTTTATTTACGAGTCCCTGCATGGGAACAGCATGTAGTGTTCACACACTGGTCTGGATCTCCGGCGTCAGGTTTATGAGGCTGTTACTGGCTTGAGCGAGGTCTGAGATCGAGACTCTTCCTCTCTGTTTGACGAACTGAGCCACAGCGTTCAGCTCCTCCGGCGTGATGAAGATAAACTTCCCTCGGTCGTCGATCACTCCTGCGCAAACACACGGTTATATCAGAGCGCTCAGTTTCACACGCCAGCTAGAATTCAACTCAAAATCAATGCATCGTGTAATAAGGAATTTAACTACTTCTATCTTACAATTAGTGATCGACCGATATTGATTTTTTTTATAACCGATACCGATTATTTGCATGTTTATGTACCCGATAACCGATATGCAGAAGCGATATTTATTCACTGTTATAAAGTGAAGTAAGTCCATTCTTCACTTTCAGTCATCTTAACAACAACAAACAACTGTTGAAAATTAACATTCTTTCATGTTAAATGTAATCTTCAAATTACAACAATAAAAACATTTTATTTATTAAAAGTATCATAAGCAACACTGATATTAACAATAAGCAAAATAATGTCTAATGTTTTCAAATGGAGAAAATAAAGGACAGAAGTCATATCAACTTCATTTTAAACTACAGTTTTAGGTTTAAACGCTGTTTAATAGACTAAAGAGTGAAGAATAATTCACTGAATAATATTCTCTGGAATATTGAAATAAGCTTTAACAAACAAAACATCGTATTTTATTGCATTTCTTAACTGTTTTATCAGAATTAAGATGTTTTTGTCATTCTAGATTATGAAAACTACTGACAGCGCGGTTTATCTATTTACACAGAACTATACTCAAACTGCGATCGCTTGTGGAGATAATAAATAATTAATTTAGATAGAGATGTTTATTGGCGTAATAATGGTTCTATAGTAAATGTTAATATAGTTTAGCGTGTTTCAAACGAGTGAATCTTGTATAAAGTTACATGCGGTGGCCGCGCCGGAGCTTCTCCTGAGTGAACTGTGTGTGTGTGTGTGTGTGTGTCCACTGCTCCAAGTGTGTGTGTGTGTGTGTGTGTGTCCACTGCTCCAGGTGTGTGTGTGTGTGTGTGTGTCCACTGCTCCAAGTGTGTGTGTGTGTGTGTGTGTCCACTGCTCCAGGTGTGTGTGTGTGTGTGTGTGTGTGTCCACTGCTCCAGGTGTGTGTGTGTGTGTGTGTGTCCACTGCTCCAAGTGTGTGTGTGTTGTGTGTGTGTGTGTCCACTGCTCCAGGTGTGTGTGTGTGTGTGTGTGTGTGTGTGTGTGTGTGTGTGTGTGTGTCCACTGCTCCATGTGTGTGTGTGTGTGTGTGTCCACTGCTCCAGGTGTGTGTGTGTGTGTGTCCACTGCTCCAGGTGTGTGTGTGTGTGTGTGTGTGTCTGTGTCCACTGCTCCAGTGTGTGTGTGTGTGTGTGTGTGTGTGTCCACTGCTCCAGGTGTGTGTGTGTGTGTGTGTGTGTGTGTCCACTGCTCCAGTGTGTGTGTGTGTGTGTGTCCACTGCTCCAGGTGTGTGTGTGTGTGTGTGTGTGTGTCCACTGCTCCAGTGTGTGTGTGTCCACTGCTCCAGGTGTGTGTGTGTGTGTCCACTGCTCCAGGTGTGTGTGTGTGTGTGTGTCCACTGCTCCAGGTGTGTGTGTGTGTGTGTCCACTGCTCCAGGTGTGTGTGTGTGTGTGTGTGTGTCCACTGCTCCAGTGTGTGTGTGTGTGTGTGTCCACTGCTCCAGGTGTGTGTGTGTGTGTGTGTGTGTGTGTGTGTCCACTGCTCCAGGTGTGTGTGTGTGCTCCAGTGTGTGTGTGTGTCCACTGCTCCAGTGTGTGTGTGTGTGTGTGTCCACTGCTCCAGTGTGTGTGTGTGTGTGTGTGTGTGTCCACTGCTCCAGGTGTGTGTGTGTGTGTGTGTGTGTGTCCACTGCTCCAGGTGTGTGTGTGTGTGTGTGTGTCCACTGCTCCAGGTGTGTGTGTGTGTGTGTGTGTGTGTGTGTCCACTGCTCCAGGTGTGTGTGTGTGTGTGTGTCCACTGCTCCAGTGTGTGTGTGTGTGTGTGTGTGTCCACTGCTCCAGGTTGTGTGTGTGTGTGTGTGTGTGTGTGTGTGTCCACTGCTCCAGGTGTGTGTGTGTGTGTGTGTGTCCACTGCTCCAGTGTGTGTGTGTGTGTGTGTGTGTGTGTGTGTCCACTGCTCCAGTGTGTGTGTGTGTGTGTGTCCACTGCTCCAAGTGTGTGTGTGTGTGCGCTTGGATGGGTCAAATACAGAGAACACATTTCACTGCTGGTTATAATCTGTATAATTATGTATGTGACAAAAAAAATAAAAATATTTACATATGTCAAAACCGATATCCGATTATGGTAAAATGCTTAAATATCGGGAAAAATATTGATAAACCGATATATCGGTCGATCTCTACTTATAATGCAGTGAGATGTCAATGTGACGTGTGTAGAATACACAGGAAGTGTGTTCTTGTGGCTCAGTGGTAGAGCATTGCGTTAGCAGCGCAAAAGGTTGTGGGTTCAATTCCCAGGAAACACATGTACTGATAATAAATGTATAACCTGAATGCACTGTAAGTCGCTTTGGATAAAATGTAAAATGTAGAATATACCACTAATTCCAGACCTCACATGTGCCAGGGTTATTATAGTTCAATAAAAATCATAAAACAATATGCTTTATGTATATGAGGTAGTCGCCGAGGAAACACTTCTCATTTGAGTTGATTACTAAAATAGAATAAATGCAATTAAAATTAAATTAAAACTATTTAGACATTAAAAAAATACACAACAAAATGACTAAACTTTAGAAATTAAACTAAAAACTGATTCAAAGTATAAATAAAACTATAATAGTATCTTAATGATAACTGGGACTGACTGAAATGGGATTGTAAAATTAATATAGAAATAATGACACGTTTCTCATCAAATACTGATGTACGTGATTATTCACATAATTAAGCAGTAGATAAATATTGATTTGTACATGTGTTTTGTTATTATGGATAAGTTTTAAATTTGACATGTTTTTGGATTTGTTTAATTTGACGTGAAGCCACTGCATTTGCAACCGAGTTTATTTATTTATTTACATGACATATTAGCAGAGTCAAAAATATATTTAATACAATTAAATTAAAATGCAGTGCATCCATCAGGAATTACTGTACTGGTCTTAAGTTGTTTATTAATCATTTTACAGCATATTAAAGCATATACTGCCAATGCCAAACTCAAATAGTCTTCATAACAATACTTCAGTCAATTGCATATAATATATAATATAATGCAAATTATGTGTTTGATAGAAATTCTAATATTTTCCCAGGAGAGAGGTTTTTAATAATGTCCATTAATGTATGCTCAGGACTGTAAACATGTTTTGATGCACAGTTATTATATTGAGTCACACACACACCTGTCAGGGAGCCGTCTGCGATCAGGTCCTGCAGTCTGGCGATAGCATCCTGACGTACAGAAACACATTTCAACGATCATCTACAAGCAGCAGTGCATGTTCAGAGGTCAAAGGTCAGCTATGAACACTGACCTGTGTGCGCATGCTGAAGTGGGATGCCAAATCCTCCAGCAAAACCACTTTAGAGTCCTGAACAGACAGAGAAACAGTCAAATCGACACGGTCTTCTCTACGAGACGTGCGGCTGTAGCAGGTGCTGATAATAAACAAGCCCAGCAATACATATATTAATACATTCAAAGCAAAAATCAACCATTTTCAAGCAATGCATGCATTATTTCTGTATAAATGCATCTATTTTGAAACATATTTGAATGCAACCTAAAACTTGACTCATTCAAAGAGACCTTTTTATATATATATATATATCATTTTACAACTATATCATGTTTAATAATAGTAGTTTGACTGTTTTAAGTCTTGAAGCGTTCATTTTATCATGTGCATTTAGTTCCTAATAAAAAAAAAAAAAAAAAATGATATATCTTCCATTGATAAATAATTTAATTTACTGTATTATCAAGAAAAGTATATATTAAAAGTGTTTATCCAATAAACCACTAGATCTACTCTAGCTGACACCGCAAGTACAAAAAATATACTTCCATAACACTACCTAATTTTCATTTTTTTTTATCATTATTAATTTTCAGTGCTCAATTTTCATGCATTAATTTTACATTTAGTCATTTAGCAGATGCTTTTATCCAAAGCGACTTACAAATGAAGACAATAGAAGCAATCAAAACCAACAAAAGAGCAATAATATGCTAATTTTGTACTAAATATACTAAAAATGATTAACAAACTTGAGATCATCTAAGTGTACTCAACTGTGGGACACTGTGAATATGAACTAAAATGCACTTTTATCATACTATCTCTGTATTTAGTCACCGCTTGAGTGTACCAGTGTATGAAAGATTGTTCAAGTGCACTACAAGCGGCGACTAAATACAGAGATAGTATGATAAAAGTGCATTTTAGTTCATATTCACAGTGTCCCACAGTTGAGTACACTTAGATGATCTCACGTTTATCTTATTAAGCACTAAAGAATCATATTTGGTATATTAAGTACAAAAGGACAATATTTGAAAGGGTGCAAAAAAATCTAAATATTGAGAAAATCATCTTTAAAGTTGTTCAAATGAAGTTCTTAGCAATGCATATTACTAATCAAAAATTAAGTTCTCTATCATAGGTTCACTTACGCTGCGTGAAGCTTTCACGCTTTGGGAACGCCCCTGGGCGTGCCGATTGTCTGAAGCCAGTATAGAATCACGCCAAATCATTGGCTGATGGCGTGATGCCGCCCCTGACACACTCACGTCGTCAGCTTATACTGGCGAACGCGCCATCTACTCCTCAGATTTCTCTGCCTTCACGAAGCGGCCATACTGCCCTTCTGTTGCGATTTTTCTGGCCCAATATACATATTATCGGACACGGATTCTCCGTTTGCACTTCGGCGACTGCACACAGCGGAACTTTGTTCTCCTCGCGGTGAAGTGCCATGGAATATCGCCGTTGTCAACCGCCGTGTGCTCGATTTATCGCGAGCGATGACCCGCACAGTAAGTGTGTAAAATGTTTGGGGTTTTCGCATGCACGCGAGGCGGTTTATGGGATTTCAAAATGTACATTTTGTGAGAATCTCCGTCTCGGAACCCTCCGCTCTCGGCTTGAGGTGTTCGAAAAGGAGTCATCCGTTTTTCCCCGTCGTGCCCCGGAGGCCTCCGCGGCCTCTCGTGAGTCCACGACCTGGGGTTCGGATGTTGAGCTCGAGGCTATGGAGAGTGAGCAGACAGGCCTCACCTTTTCTCTCCCTCCCTCCCTCCCCCGAGCACGTGCGCGCGAATTCACCGGTTGAATTCGCACATGATTATCTTTATCCTAGCCCGAGGGCACGTGACACCGTCTCCTTCGGGCTAGATGATATACTGCTAACAGCAGCCTCCGACTCTGAGGATTTTGGGCCTGCTTTAGCGGATGCGCTCCCTTCTAGCGGCCAGGCGCGGCCTTCCGCGGCCTACTCTGAGCTCGTGGACATGCTGAGAAGCTCTCTCTGGATTGGCGAGACGAGCCCCGCGAGTCTCGAGCGTCGAAACTCGACGAGCGGTTCCTTAGCGGCCCGAATTCCAGACCTGAAAGGAGGAAGCTGCCGTTTTTCAGCGATCTGCATCATGAGATCTCCAGATCCTGGAAGCAGCCTTTTTCCTCCCGCCTTACTAACGCGGCAGCCGCTGACTTCACCAAACTTGTGGGTTCTGTGGAGCAGGGCTACACCGCCATTCCTGTGGTAGAGGACACTCTAGCCTCCCATCTTTCACCCTATTTGGTGCCTTCCTGGAAGTCTCGTCCCCTCCTTCCAACTAAGCCATGTAGGACCACTTCTGCTCTTATCGGAAAGTCCTACATTGCGGCCGGTCAGGCAGGCATGGCCCTTCATACGATGGCCATCCTCCAAGCCTACCAGGCGGACGTGCTCAAAGAGATGGATGAAGGGACTGGTTTGACTCCAGAGGCAGTAAAAAGAGCTGCGCAGGGCCACTGACTTGGGTCTGAGAGCCACTAAGCACACCGCACGCGCCGTGGGGCGCTCTATGGCGGGTTCAGTGGCCGCAGAGCGCCATTTATGGCTCAATCTCACTGAGATTCGTGAGAAGGAGAAGGTGTTCCTGCTGGATGCACCCATCTCACAATCTGGGTTATTCGGAGAGGCGGTTAGCTCTGTAGTGGAGAAGTTTCGCTCCGCTAAGACGCAGTCGGCTGCTCTTAAGCAGTTTATGCCTAGGAGGACGAGGGACCACTCCACTCCCTCCTCCTCCTTGTCTATAGAGCAATCCCTACCTAGAAAGGAGCCTTCTGGCAGGAGTGGTGCCCAGGCTGCGCATCCTCCCCCGACTACGGTCTGGGGAGACCGTGGCCCGCCTTTCCCTCGCCAACGACCACGCAGACGGGTTGACCTGAAGCGGCCCAGCAGACCCGCCGCTTCGGCTCCTCCGAGTCGTTCCTGACCCTCGAGTCGAGATGAGGAGAGCTGCGTCAGGAAGTTCCTTCGGTTTGCCTTTGGAGGGAAGGCTTACCAGTACAAGGTCCTTCCCTTCGGCCTGGCCTTGGCGCCGAGAACGTTCACGAAATGCATGGATGCTGCACTGGCCCCTTTGAGGCTCCAGGGCATTCGTGTTCTGAACTATCTGTACGACTGGCTCATTCTGGCCCACTCCAGGGAGTTAGTGAGTCGTCACAGAGATATCGTTCTCCGCCACATTCATTCTCTTGGCCTCAGAATGAACGCCAAGAAGAGTGTGCTCTTCCCATCTCGGCGAACCGTGTTTTTGGGGGTTCACTTGGATTCCATTCAGATGCAGGCCCGTTTGGCTCCCGCTCGGATATCTAATTTTACAGCATGTCTGGCCCGCTTCAAGCTAGGCCATCATGTCTCGGTAGGTACCTGCCGCAGGCTGCTAGGCCTCATGGCAGCGGCCTCTCCTGTGTTGCCCCTAGGGTTGCTTCACATGAGGCCGTTCCTTTGGTGGATGAAAGAGCTGAGATTACACCCCATGATACCAGCCACTCGCCTTATAAGGGTGTCGCGCAGTTGCTCTCGACCCCTTTTACAATGGCGGGACCCCACTTTTCTCCAGAGTGGGGTCAGAATGGGTGCGATCCACCGGCATCATATGATCACGACGGACGCATCAATGACGGGCTGGGGCGCGGTCTTCGAAGGCAGACCGGCGCGCGGGGAATGGACAGGAGAGTTCCTTTCCTGGCACATAAACTGCCTGGAACTCAGGGCTGTCTTTGATGCATTTTCTCCCCGTTCTCGGGGAGCATCATGTCATAGTCAGAACTGACAATATGGCGGTAGTGTCCCACATAAACCGTCAGGGGGGTTCACGGTCGCGCACCCTGGACAGGCTTGCGCGCCGTCTTCTCCTTTAGTCCCAAGACAAGTTCCTTTCTTTGAGGGCAGTTCACGTTCCGGGAACGCTGAACCTTGCGGCCGATTTTCTGTCGAGACAGAAACTCAGGCCGGGAGAATGGATGTTGAACCATCAGACTCAAGATATGGAATCTCAGAGACATCCAATGGACCCTTTGCTCTGGTTTTCCCAATAAGCTCTCTAAGCTTGACGACTATGGGCATAGATGCGTTCGCCCACCCATGGCCGAATGTCAGTCTGTACGTGTTTCCGCCAGTAAAGCTGATTCCGGCAGTCCTATGCAGAGTAAAGGTGAGCGGTGCCCGTCTCCTTCTCATAGCCCCATTCTGGCCCTCCCAGACTTGGTTCTCGGAGCTGACTCCCCTCCTGTATCGGCCCCCTTGGGAGATCCCGATCAGGCGGGACCTGCTGTCCCAGCTTCAGGGCAGGATCTGGCATCCTCAGCCAGAGCTCTGGAAGTTGTGGGTATGGCCCATACAGGGCCAGGGGCCTTGATGATTAATCTACCTGTCGAGGTTCAGGAGACCATTGCCAGTGCAAGGGCCCCCGCTACTGGGAAGCTGTACTCTTCCAAGTGGGGTGTCTTTGAGTCCTGGTGTTTGGCTCGTGCAATAGACTCAGTTAACTGCCCTGTTGGTCCAGTGCTGGAGTTTTTGCAGGAGAGACTGACAACAGGGGCGGCCGCTACCACCCTAAGGGTTTACGTCGCGGACACTGCAGCTCGGAGAGAGCTGGATGAGGTCCCCCTGGGGAGGCATCGGATGGTCTCCGCCTTTATGCATGGCGTCAGACGGCTTAGGCCGACTCGCCCGATGGCAGTTCCTTCTTGGGACTTATCAGTCGTCCTCGAGTGACAGCCCCTTTTGAGCCCCTAGAGTCAGCTCTTAATAGGGAACGAGACGCTGCGTTTGCTGCCAAGCTCCTCACGCTGCCGACAGGGTTCTTTTCGGCAGAGAAATCTGAGGAGTAGATGGCGCGTTCGCCAGTATAAGCTGACGACGTGAGTGCGTCAGGGGCGGCGGCGCGCCATCAGCCAATGAATTGGCGTGATTCTATAAGGGCTTCAGACAATCGGCACGCCCAGAGGCGTTCCCAAAGCGTGAAAGCTTCACGCATCGTCTCATTCCCTATTAAGAGAACAAGGGTTACGCGAGTAACCCGAGACGTTTTTATATTTTACGGTACAAAATATCTTCATGGAACATGATCTTAATATCCTAATGATTTTTGGCATAAAAGAAAAATTGATAATTTTGACCCATACAATGTATTGTTGGCTATTTCTATAAATATACCCCCGGGACTTAAGACTCGAGGGTCATTTACATTCATGCATTTAGCAGATGGTTTCATCCAAAGCGACTTACAGTGCATTCAGGCTATACGTTTATTATCAGTATGTGTGTTCCCTGGGAATTGAACCCACAACCTTTGCGCTGCTAACGCAATGCTCTACCACTGAGCCGCAGGAACACAGGGTCACAGATATGAATGCAGCAGCTTTACTCTGAATGCGTGTGTTACCTGGACATACTGGATGAACTCCTGCAGCAGGTTGCGAGACTGAAAAACACACAAACATGAGATGAGGTGAAATGCAGAGGACGAGAGCAGCTGTGGAGAGAGAGAGAGAGAGACGCACCTCCTGTTCACTGAGCTCCTCTGCTTCTCCCTGATCCTCGATCACGAAACACTGCTTCAGCCGCTGGTACTCCGCCTCCTCCGTCCGCTCCTGCTGCTCCTTGACCCGCTGGGACTCCTCCTCCTGCGGAAGAGATGGCGTGTGAGTTTAACATATAGAGCAGCGCTGACACGGTCAAAACTAATGGTGGACCAATTATTTTAGAGAGCAGTTTGACCATTGAATGATAAAAAAATTAATAAAATATGTAATTTTTGAAACAGTAAATAACACACGCATATCCATTTCTGCACTGGAATTGAATCTGTATCAAATAGACTTTGAATAGCAACTCTGCATTCCTATTTTAGTATTGTTTGCAAATCATGAAACACATAATAAATAAATAAATAAATAAATAAATAAAAAAGTAAACACTAACCAGTAGTTCAATATATGCACAATTAAATTCATATCAAGCAATCAAATTCGTTTAATGCCAGGAGGAACTGCAATTAAAATCTATTGTTGCAAATAGATAAAGTGCACTAAAAGGATATATTGGATGATTTCTTCCCACTAATCTGAAAGAAGACATGAAAGCATAACTGATGAGTGCATGAATAAACCCTGCAGTGTCTCGTCTTAATGACTGAACCAGGTGTGACCTTAAAATTGAAATACACTGACTCAGACTCTATGCTGTGTTTAATACTGTATGTGTGTGTGAAAACGTATTCTAGCGCTTGTGTTTTAATTATTAGAAGAACTGTTGAGCAAAGACGCTCCTGTGCATCAGGTGCTGTCAAAATAAAAGTCCTGTTTTCAACATGTCTAGGCCAAACAGAAAAACTTCGGCCGATAATATCGATTACCCGTTTTTGCTCCTGCAGTCTCTCCTTCTCGTCTTCTTTCTGTCTCTCTTGATCTCTGAGCTCCTGCATCTTCCTCCTCTCCTCTCGCTCGTCCAGCTCGGCCTGACACACACACATTAATGATGACACACACACACACACATTAATGATGACACACACACACACACATTACTGATGACACACACACACACACATTAATGATGACACACACACATTACTGATGACACACACATTAATATAGCCAGACTCCCGATACAGGAGAAAGCTGAGACTGTAACCTCTCTCTGAGCTCTCCGCGCTTGTTTCTCCTCCAGCTTCTTCTGTTTCTTTGCTCCGACTTTAGCAGCGGCTTGAGGACGTTCTTCAGATGGCGGCGTGTCTTCTGGACTCTCATCCGCTTCCACGGGACTGTCCTCTGAGAGACAGACACCGATTAGAGACGCATACAGAAGTGCTCTACACTGTGAAACATGTCAAGTTGAGAAAACGTCAAAGTTTACGGCAGATTTTTGAGTTTTCTCAACTTGTTTTTTAGGAGATTTTTATTGTAACTGAAAACAACGGGTTGAGAAAACTAAAAAATCTGCCTTAAACCTTTAAATTCTCAAATCATATTTTTTTACCGTGTATGCGATACTAAGTCTGTATCCAACATCGCCTCGTACCCTTTAATCCCAGTATATTAAGACAATTATTTAGCATTA
Organism: Ptychobarbus kaznakovi; assembly: GCA_027422405.1. NCBI lineage: Eukaryota > Metazoa > Chordata > Actinopteri > Cypriniformes > Cyprinidae > Ptychobarbus > Ptychobarbus kaznakovi. Next base: position 10,808,689 of record CM049797.1, read on the forward strand.
CAATGCACCGATGTACCGATTTGCATACATTTCCAGAACATAAATCTGAAGATTTGTTAAAGTCAGCCCCCCCCCACCCCCCCATGATTGTAAAGCGCTATATAAATGCATCATTCATTCAGGTTCTTGTTTAATTTTACTGATATATTAAAGTTTTATCACTCCATAACTCAGAAAATACTGTCAACAGACACAAAAATTCATATTTCATGTTTTTAGTAATCAAATGTTGTATAAATAAGTGTGAATGATATATGAAGAAACATTCAGAATATAGAGAGGAATAAAATGTACGGTGTGTGTGTAAGAGAAAAAACGTTAATTAAAGAAAAAACTAAAATATATGAATTTAAATGTAGAGACACAAATAGAAATGCAATATACATAAATACATAAAATGTGCAATAAAGTGCAATAGAATATACACTTAAATGTGTTTTTTTCTTTACACTGGTCTGAAAAAAGAAGCAAAATTGGTCAAAACTAATGAGTGCGTGAATAAACACTGGTTTTGAGCGTAGTGTCCACTAATGAATGAACCACGTATGACCCTAAAATCAACGTTACAACAAACGTAAGACTTGTTCTGCCTGTGCACACTGTCCCGTGTTTACCGTTGTCTGACAGCCGCTGTCGCGCGCTGTGCGTTCACTCTGCTGTGCAGGTTTCTGCGGCGGCGAGGCATTCCTGCTGGACGCTCCTCTGCCACCGCCGCCGGACGCACCGCGGCTCGAGCCACGTTCTGACCATCCTCACGGTCAGCTGCTGGAACACAGACAAGCACAGGAGCTGTGATCGACGTGAACACTGACTACAACACACTTCACTTCAGGGTTAATCAGGATAAATCAAGACTGTATTCGTCACATACACAATTATACAGAATATCACCAGCTGTGAGTAAGTCAGGTGCGCTCTAAGGACAGTGTGATTATATGTAACACAACACAAGAGAATATACATAAATATAGGTATGAAAAAAATACAAAATGTGCAATAAAATAATGTGCAGGACAGTATACTGTAGACTTAATAAATAATAATAATATAAGCAGGAATGAGCAATCATGTTATATATTATACATAGCAGCAATACGGATGGTGGAGAATAATTAATATCTTACAGATTATTAACTGATTATTAAATGGAGTCATGTTGATGTTATGAGACTGGGTTTGAGTTTAGGAGCCGGATAACTTAAGTTGGTGTAATATATAGATTTAGTAATTTAGTAGATGCTTTTATTAAAAGCGACTTACATGAGGACAATAAAGCAGAATCAACAACAGAGCAATGTGTTATAACAAGACTCAGCTTAACACATTATTATTATTATATAATACATAAAAAGATATCCGACAAAAGAACAGAGTAAGCTAGTGTTAGAGGATTTTTTGCTTTTTTGTATAATAAATAATAATACACAGATTTTTTGATATACTATTAAAAAACATTCTACACAATATAGTACTATACTGTTATGTATTATTTATTTATTTATTATTAATTTTAATCTTTTTCTGGTTACTTGTTTTTATCTAAGGTTTATTATTTGAATATGATTTTACTATCCATATATTTTCATCTAACTGTTTATGCGTTTATTAAAATATTTTTTATTTACTTATTTTGTCATTTTTTGTATTATTTCCCCTGTTAACTTTTGACTGACATTTGAACAAGATTTAAAAAATATATGTTTTTAAGGTATGAAAGTTACAACTAAAAGTAAAACTACTCTGGAATGATATTTATATTACATTAATTAGAACAATTATCTAAAAGTGGGTCCATAAAAGACATACTTAACAAACAAAACATATATATTTTAGATACTATTTTAATAATTTGCTTTGGCTTCAAGTTAGGAACCATATAAAAGCCAGTTGTGTTTGTTGCGGTTGTATTGCCTTCTTATCGAGTATTAATGGGTCTGTATTGTGTAAAATATTATATTTTAGGACAGAGAAGATTGATTCTTCAAATCCAGTGACTGCTTTAGTTTTAATGAGCCACAGAAAGTCTCATTATACAGTAATAACATTAGCATCGTTCGACAGCTGCTGGATTTATGTCTATATTTCACTCACCTTCTTCAGTCCGTCCACGAACTTTCACAGCAAACACGATCAGAACGAGCAGAATAACCGCCGCTACAACATACAGAACCGCATCCATTTCAGGCGATCACTAAATATAAACAATTAAAACTACAACACCGCTGTGTAGCCTTAGCGGAAGTTGACGTTGCTTTTGCTCGAGCGTCACTTCCGTGTCTCAGCGCGAGCCCTAGAGGCGCGGAGGAACTTAAAAAATAATGTAATCCATAAAGAAATATATATATATCCACAACATTTATATACTATACGATATACTAACTAACATAAAAATGAACGTGTTTAATAACGTAATGTGATATATAATTAAAATTAACGATTTTTTTGTACATGAATTCTGTAATATAATATTCTCCATTAATATGCACGTTTTGGGGCATAAATGATACTAGTGAAGACATTAGAGGAGATGACAAATAATACATCTCCAAATACTTAAAAAAAATCTAAGTTTCAAATGTTTAGAAATCCGAACAAGCAAATTTTTTTATTAATATTAATAATAAATACAATACTCCTCAATACTCTTTCTTCTAGAAAATTATGATATCATAAAATAACTACACGTTTAGAGAGCAGCATTGTTTTAAAATTACATCGATGTCTTTAATAACAACCTGAAGTGTGTCATTTAATAGTTGAGAATCAAAACTACTAATTTATTTATACAATGTTGACGCCAGATATCAGTAAAATAATAACAATAACAACAACAACATCAAGAACACAAATCATGTTTGACTATTTATTAATACAGCAGCTGATTGAATACAAAAACTTGGACTTGTTGATTTCGACTGGTTAATTAGTAAAACAATATGAAATGAAGAAGAATAACAAAAGCAGGATTGGAATGCATTACAGGACAGGTTTGACCAGCGTTACTCATGTGGAGAACTCCTTCAGAGCCCAAGCTTTGGTGGAGATTTCTCCTCGTAGTCTTGAGTACTCCTCAGCGAGAGCCTCAAACTCCTCGCCGTAGATCTGGAAGGAGGTCAGCTTGGACTCCAGCGTGTGTTTGTCCAGCTCGGAGGACTTCAGCTCCGCTCTCAGCTTCTCCCTGAAAACAATCACAGATGACACTCCACTGTCTGAAGCAGTGTTTGTGTGTAGACCTGACTTGATAACTGTGCCACTAAAGACTGGAATACACTACACGACTATTAACATCGGAACAGATTTTTAAAGCACTAGGCATCATACACTTAACGACTTTATAAATGGTGACAAAGGAAAACTGGGCATCGTACACTACCAGACTTTAAAGCTGTTCCAATCACAACGAACTCACGCAGAAACGTGAGATTCTCTATATAATATATAAATATAGCAATTTCAATTTTGCCAAATAACTGTTTTAAAATGATCCAAAGACTTTTGTAATTTCAATTTCGATTGCAGAAGATTCCAGTCAGACGGAGCTGCGTATATAAAAGCCTTTTTACCTAATTCAGATCGATAAAAGGAACGGAGAGATATGAGGGCAACATCCCCAAAATGGCTTTATTAATAATTAAATACAAGTGCATTTTTCTTCTGATAACCAAAGAAGGCCAACCTACTCTGTTATACACTATACCGTGATGCGTTTACGGTTTACAATCTGATATAAATCTTAAAGCACCATAATAAACGGCATCTAAAGAGGAAAGAAGATATGATGGTGCGAACGGATACACTACATCACGGGTAGTAAAGTAGCAGTAACCTATTTCTTTCGTACATTGAATGAAAAACAAAACCCAAGCTTAATTTTCAATTTTTTCTTCAGTTGAGTAATGTGAGAGCTAAAAGATTGTCGTCGTCCACAATAATGCCAAGATATTTGTACTCTTTTGCTAATTCGATCACGGTACCTTGTAGGGTCTGAAGAGAGGATATATTTGTATTACATTTTTTGAACCGGAGAACAACATATACTTAGTTTTATCAACATTCAGAACAAGCTTTAGATTGTAAATCCGTGATTGAATGACATCGAAGGCTGACTGGAGCTGATAAAGGGCTGGTTGTCCAGAAGAAGCACTACAATACATGAATATTGTAATTTTAATTTATTATATAATTAATTTAAGTTTAAGTTATAATTTTAATTGTAGTTAAAGTTTTTGTAACTCTGTTGCGGTTTGATCATTTTTAGTAGTTTATATATATATATTTTTTTTTTATATCAGTTTTAGTTTTAATGATTTTAGTGCATCAAGTCAAACTTAATTAAAATGAGAAACATTGTCTTTGCAACTAGCTGGTCATTTTTAGATTTTATTTCAGTTAATGCTAAATTCATTTCAGTATTTAGGTTATTCATCTGATATGCATTAATATTTATATATATTTCAATGTTATTTTTAATGGTTTTCGTTAACGATAATACCCCTAACAGTACTGCACAGATGGATGCTGGCTGGTGTTACTCACGTTATTGTCTTATGAGCCGCTATCTTGTCTCTTGTGTACGTGTCCAGCTGCACTTCCAGCATCTCGTCCCTGCAGGAACAAACTCATCCGTATGAATATGCATATGATCTCAATATCACACTCAAGAGCACAAGCAGCGATCGTACCTGATCTTCTGCAAACCAATCTCACATTTGGCCTGGAAGTACTGGATCTTCTTCTGGTCCAGATCCTTCTGAGCCTTGAGCCGGAGATCCAGAACGAGAGTCTGAAGGATGTTCATGGACTTCAGCAGCTCCTGACAAACACACAGCATTAGGAGACACTTGTATTGTAAGCTTCTGTTTTCACTTTAATTTTAAAGGTTTAGTGATTTTGTTATTTTATTTTAATACTTCAAGTTAAACTAAATTAATATGAGAAATGCTGCATTGGCAACTAGATAAACTAAACCTTATTTAATTTCATTAACTAAAAATGTTCCCTATCGATACTACATTACGTGCTTAAGGCAAGTTTATGTGTCAGTCGTTCCTTACCATAGCACGGCGTGATTGTACTGATTACACATAACGTCTAGCGACGCAGTACAAGTGAAGTATCGATAGAGAACGTACTCTGTTACTAACGTAACCTCGGTTCCCTGAGATACGGGAACGAGTACTGCGTTGCTTATTCTGCGTATTCATCTGAAAAGAATAATTTGATGTATGCTTCTGTTTCTTCTGTATTTCTACTGACAGCCTGCATCACTAACAAATCTTAATTGAGTTTGTCAGGTGACTTGAAGACATGAATGTGGTTTCTCTGGACTCACAGACGGGTTCGTGTGTGTTCGTCTCTGCAGTAACATGACGTTCTCCCGGTTTTTCTCTGTAAGACTCTTGGCTCTCTTTTTTTCAGCGTCCAGCAGTCCAAGAAGTTTGGAAAGCTTCACACTCCTGAGACCCTCGCTTTCATTTTCTGAGAGAACAGATCAAATTAAAGCTCTGAAAATATCCCATCATTAAACAAATCATGGCTCTGCGGTGGCGATCAGTTTACCCCACTCCGGCTGATAGTATGTCAGGATGCTGACGGCCTTAATCTTCAGATGCTGCAGGAGTTCTGCTGGCAACCTCTGCTTCATCTCTACCAGCTCCTGAAGGACAAACATGAGAGACCAGCTTTAAATATCATTCACTGCATCAGAAAACCATTAAAGCACAGTTCTGCTTCAATACAAGCTGCACTGACCAGTGATGAGATGATCATTACAACAAGAATAACCTGGACTGCAGTTCATATTATTTATGTACTAGTTTTTATTAATATGTCAAATTAGCTTTTATTTTATAATTTTTTTTCATTTTATTTTAATGAGTTTAAGTACATCTTTTATGTGCTTTTGTAATTTTATTAATATTTTACTCAATAGATTTTATTTTAGCTTTGGTTTTTAATTATTTCCAGTTAGTAATTTTAGTGCTTTAACTTATTTCAACGTTATTTTAGTATTATTAATATTTTGAATCAGCTGAATTTAACATTGCATTTAATCTTCGCTTAATTCCAGCTATCCTTAATCTCTATGACATCTAAATACTTTGCTGTTTAGAAATGTTTACTTAATTTTTAATTATGCTTAAGGGATTATATCACCTATTAACATTCTTTTAATTTCACACTTTCCCACATCAGGGTTAGTATCGTTACCTAAAACTAGGGCTGGGCGATATATTGAACGTTATTGTCATGCGCATCAGTCAGTAAAGCCAGTTCCGTGATTAGCGGTAAATCTCCCTCACCGGCTTTCAAATGGAACGGCATTTAATACACAGAGCCGTAGTTCACTGACAAGCTACACAATAGGGGACACACATTGTATTTGGTTATCTCAATCTCTGCCCCCATTAGAAACCTTGTGGTGGATGATCTGGGTGTGTCTGACCATGGAGTTGCCACTCCCTTGTTCCCGAACCAAAGAGAAGCGTCAAATGTGTTTCAGGAATTTGAAGAAGATCAATCTGGACTCCTTAGCTATTGATCTTCAGTATCTCTCTTCTGCTGATTTCTCTTCAGTCACTGAGTCGGTTGACTTTTACAATAGATCTGTGAGCAGTCTCTTAGATCTCCATGCTCCGGTCAGAACTAGATCTGTTTATCTCCCGTTCAGCCCCGTGGTTTACCTGTGAGCTGTGAAAGTTGAAGGCAGCTGGACGTGTCCTTGAGCGGCGTCTTAAGGTCACAGGACTCACTGTTTACAGGCTGGCCTACAGAGAGCGTCAGAAGGCTTATGCAAAACCCTGAGAGATGCTAGGTCACGATTCTATTCTGGTATCATTAACAATAGCCCTGGAAATCAAAGCAGCTATTTTCTTCTATAAATCTCATCCTTAAACCGCAAGCTCACCCTCACTTAGAAGCAACAAAGGAGAGATGCAACAGCTTTATAATTGTCTTCAGGGTAAAAATAGATATCATTCGCTCCCTTCTGTCTAGTTCTTCTGCTCTGCCAGTTTTGTCTGCCGATTTACAGACCGAGACTCTGCTGCTTTTCTGACGTCTCCCAGCGAGAGGTTGAGGATATAATCTGAAAGATGAAACCATCAACCTGTGCCCTGGACCCATTTCCTACAGCCTTGGTGAAATCTTAACTTTGTGCCATAAGTCCCCTCATTACTAAGGTTATCAATCACTCCTCCAGGCTGGTCATGTTCCACCTGAACTGAAAAACTGCTGTCATCAGACCCAACCCTCAAAAACAACAACTTTAGGTCCCAGAAGTCCATTGCCAACTACAGCCCGTCTCTAACCTTCCATTCCTTTCTAAAGTGTTGGAAACAGAGTTGCTGCACAACTTCAGACCCATTAAAACAAAACAATTAGCTGGAAAATTGCAGTCTGGTTCCGCTCTTGCCACAGCACAGAAATACACTCTGGTGAGGGTCCTGTTACTTCCATGTCTGCCACTTGTATTTTTCTGTCTTGATTTCTCTTTGTAGTTGTTCTTGATTCTTAGGGTTTCTCTATTGGCTGACTTCATCCACCAGTCGACAATCAGGCTGGACCTACCGTTATTATAAAAAAGGGGCGGACCTCCTTGGCTGTGGTCAGTCATCCTGCGTTTCAGCCACGGCAGCTGTCCATTTTTGTCAACTCACATCATTGTGCTCTTCGATTGAGTTAATTTTTAGGTTGATTTGTTACTCTTTCGTTACTGAGTAAATTGTGACATTTGAGTTTTCCGTTATAGACAACAGAATTAAAACACCTTCAAGTAGGATACTTTCATTATTATCTTAATATCTGGTGTAACTAACAGAATGTCTAAAATCAGAGACCAGTGGTGGCTTTTGTCACTTGAACCAGTTACATAACTTTTGGGAAAGGGCGATAGGTAACCTTTTGTATTGGAGTTTAGTTTTTCCTTTTCTTGTTAGTACAGGTAAGGAGTGACACCACCCGTGTATTTTTTTTTTAATGAAGTAGTTTAATTGCGCGTCGGAAACCAGAAGCTTGCGGCTTTATTTCTACTTTTAGTTTGTATTCGATTAGTTGGGTTGGGTTTAATAAATTAGGGTTTGTTTGCATTTGTAAATCTGTGTTTTGTGTCACTCATTCTTCTCCTTTTTCTCATAGATTATTATACAACGTATATCTCTCGATGATTGAACTAGTACCTCTCTAAATATATTCAACTTGTGGTTCAATGCTTCTTGCCTCCCGACATTTTCTTCATGGTTTTGCTTCCAGCTCATTGTGTCTCACTTAAATGTTACAATCATCCCCAAAAATATCTAAACTCCTAAATGGCAGCAGACTGGTTCTCCAACTCGTCTCATCCGTTTGGATTGGCTGCAGCATTCGGCACTGTGGACACAACATCTCTGTACGTTATGTCACACGAAACACACCATCTCTGTTAACTTAATTATTGCTAGATGTTCTCCCACTGAAATCTTTTCAAAATGTCTTGATTTTTCACCCTTTGTTCCCCCGTCCAACTTTTTTTTAGACCAGCATCAAATTAAAATGACTTGTTACTGAAATGTAAAATGTCTCCGTTTAAACATTTGCTATTTCTCTATGTTCTACTGTGAATAAAATTGGCTCGTGTTATTTGAAAGTATTCATTCAAATTTAAAAAAACGTCCCAACATTTCCGTAATTGGGGTTGTACTTATATAAATGATAGCTGTGTTAATAATACTCAGAGAGGCAGTGATTTATAGAGGCAGTGAAGTGAAGGACGCGGCACCTGTTCAGGGGCATTTGTTTCTGGACTCTTTCTGCAGTCAGTCCCAGAACGCCGCTGTGATCTTCACTGCTATCAGAGCTGACGTCCATCTGTTTCACACACTGAGCCACCATCAAACACTGCTCCAGCGTGCTGTAGAACTGGAAACACGGTCACACGTGCTGCTTAGTCTTCTGGAGCATTCACAGCATTTACAAACACAACATCACGCTCATGTACTGCTGGATCTGCTCACTGTTATGTGAGAACGAGTCTGTCTCCTCACAACAGGCCTCACTGTCAGTTAGATTTACATCTATCTTCAGCGCTCACACCCACACAGTATCACACTTCTTTAGTCTGTTGTGCTGCTATAATAACTGCTGGAATAAGAGTGTGACGTCTGCTCTGTACTCATTCAAACACACAGCAGCAGTCTCTGAGGTTAATGTCAGTACCTTGTCCTCCGCTGTCAAGCGCTGGAGGCTTTACTGAAGCGGTTCTCCTGGACCATTTCTCTCAAGAACCCGATGAACGCTCTCCACACGCAGCCAACTCAACCTCTGAGCGCGCAGCTCGCGCTCGGCCTGCAGAACACACACACACCAGAGCAGAACACACACACCAGAGCAGATCACACACACCAGAGCAGAACACACACACACACACACACACACATGCACACACACACACACACACACACAACACACACACACACACACACACAC
>CM049797.1:10820650-10835349 GCA_027422405.1 Ptychobarbus kaznakovi
GTGTGTGTGTGTGTGTGTAGAGACAGGCCGACACAAGCAGAGCTGGAGAGAGTGTGTGTGTGTGTGTGTGTGTGTGGAGACGGGCCGACACAAGCAGAGCTGGAGAGAGAGAGTGTGTGTGTGTGTGTGTGTGTGTGTGGAGACGGGCCGACACAAGCAGAGCTGGAGAGACAGAGAGCTCAGACTGTGTTCTCAATGAACAGATGGACTCATAGAGGACGAGCTGCACTTCCTTACGGAGTGCAGCAAATATAAACACATCAGAGATACCTATTTCAAACAAATAGTGCTAGTGTCACCTGAATTCCAGCAAACGAGCAACACAGAGAAACTCTGGTATATATTGGGAGAGAAGGAAAAGTGCATCCACCTGGCAGCGCAGTATGTGCACTCCTGCCATCAAATGTCATTGTCCCTCAACGGCTGAACCCTCCTCACCATCTACACTAGCTCTCTGTATTCTTTTAATCTATTGTTTTTTGTGATAAGTTGGACATGTATGTGTTTATTTTTTCCCCTTTTTATTAATCTGTATGATTGTATAAATAATATACGTATGTATGTATGTATAATATACTTATTGCTTTGGCAACATTGTGATATGTTACACAGTCATGCCAATAAAGCTCATTTGAATTGAATTGAGAGAGATAGAGAGAGAGAGGGAGGGAGAGAGAGAGTCTAGTTTATATTCATCACACAACCAGCATCATGCAGAAGCATCCACTGAGAAAACTAAAGAAAGAAGTTCAAACCTTGTTGATGTAAAGTGTCTCCTTTACCGAGAGACGAGGCAAACACTGAATCTGTTCTCTGAGACATCACTGACAGCTGACAAATATCATATCCGCGTGAAAAAAACAATTAACATCGTATTAAAATATATACATGTGATTTAGATTTCATTTATTTTTATTTTCAGAGGAAAAATATTCATCACAACAACTCAGTAACTTACCCGGATGTTTTAAATTTAGCGACCGCGCAACTAATGCTGTAGAATAATAATTAAATATAATTATTTGTAATTACTGTGGAATTTTTTATCATAATGACATATACAAACTCAAGTTCCGTCGCGATATTATTTTGGTGACATCTTTTCGTTTTTACTTTACCGCCAGGACCGCTGATGATCCACTGCGCGTGCGCGACTGTCAGCTGATTGGTTCACTGCCTGTAATGACGTAGTTTGAACGCTCAGGTTAAACCAATGAGGTTCAGCCATTGATCACCTATATATAATAAAAGTCTCTTGTTATTAATGACGCACATACTGAAATGCATTCAGACCAGTGAAGTCAGTTTGTGTTTTGGCATTTTCAAAATTAATATTACGAATGCGTAAGTAGATAATGTGGCATCTTCAATATATGTGGTATATTTAAATATAAAGTCCATTTCCAGTTTTACCAGTTGTCTCAATTTTATAAAAAAGTAATTTAGAGCATTTTCAATCCGTTTTTAGCGGCATTAATTTGTTTTAATTAAATGTACAAAAAAGTAACTTACGTTTTGACAGTCAATAAAACTTACTTATAATTAAATCATAGTGAACGTATGTTCACTTTTTTTCAAATCATCGCTTAAGCAAAAACAGCATAATTTAGCCAACTTGTCTTAAAAATATTGATGACATATTTTCCTATGTGTTTGTGTCAAATATATGAGTAGGATTTAAACCTTTCTTATGCTTCAGTTCAGTAATTATTGCTTTTCATTCCCTCTCAGTAATTAATAGTCTGCACAGACATGAAAATAAGTCATGTCCCAAATCTTTAACCTTTATTTTTACACAAGTTTACACAATTTATACTTTGCACAGAAGAAAAGTATTCTCGGTTTTCCCCTCCAGAGAATTTAAAATCATAAAATCAATAATGTCTTACTCCTTAATACAAGTCCAACATGACTAAGTGTGAAGTCAGCAAAAGTGGGACAGATAACAAAGACTATAGAAATACTTGAAAGGGACATCGCTAATAATGAGGTGGTCTTGATTTAATAGCAGTAGATCATTTGCATATCAGCATTTGATTGGATATAACTGGATACAAACACAGTACACATAAAAAAAAAAAATCATCCTTTATTATCAATTGTCACTGCTGTAATAAGAATCAGGTTCAAATTAAATGTTACTTAAACTCTCAAAAAACACAAAACACAGCAGGATCAGAAAGCTGGAAGCTGTAATCCAGGACGGCGAATGAAGACAGGGAAGAAGAGGACCGTCCAAACGAGCATCCAGACGAACACAAGACAGAGAACCGCATCAGATCTGACTCAGCGCCGGAGAGGAGAGTTCCTCGCAGAGAGGAGCCGGAGTAGAGAAGACGGCTCAGGTAAAGACAGGGAAGAGGAGGACCGTCCAAACGAGCATCCAGACGAACACAAGACAGAGAACCGCATCAGATCTGACTCAGCGCCGGAGAGGAGAGTTCCTCGCAGGAGTAGAGAAGATGGCTCAGGTAAAGACAGGGAAGAGGAGGACCGTCCAAACGAGCGTCCAGACGAACACAAGACAGAGAACAGCGTCAGATCTGACTCAGCGCCGGAGCGGAGAGTTCCTCACAGAGAGGAGCCGGAGTAGAGAAGACGGCTCAGGTAAAGACAGGGAAGAGGAGGACCGTCCAACGAGCGTCCAGACGAACACAAGACAGAGAACAGCGTCAGATCTGACTCAGCGCCGGAGCTGAGAGTTCCTCGCAGGAGTAGAGAAGACGGCTCAGGTAAAGACAGGGAAGAGGAGGACCGTCCAAACGAGCGTCCAGACGAACACAAGACAGAGAACAGCGTCAGATCTGACTCAGCGCCGGAGCAGAGAGTTCCTCGCAGGAGTAGGAAGACGGCTCAGGTAAAGACAGGGAAGAGGAGGACCGTCCAAACGAGCATCCAGACGAACACAAGACAGAGAACAGCGTCAGATCTGACTCAGCGCCGGAGCGGAGAGTTCCTCGCAGAGAGGAGCCGGAGTAGAGAAGACGGCTCAGGTAAAGACAGGGAAGAGGAGGACCGTCCAAACGAGCGTCCAGACGAACACAAGACAGAGAACAGCGTCAGATCTGACTCAGCGCCGGAGCAGAGAGTTCCTCGCAGGAGTAGAGAAGACGGCTCAGGTAAAGACAGGGAAGAGGAGGACCGTCCAAACGAGCGTCCAGACGAACACAAGACAGAGAACAGCGTCAGATCTGACTCAGCGCCGGAGAGGAGAGTTCCTTGCAGAGAGGAGCCGGAGTAGAGAAGACGGCTCAGGTAAAGACAGGGAAGAGGAGGACCGTCCAAACGAGCGTCCAGACGAACACAAGACAGAGAACAGCGTCAGATCTGACTCAGCGCCGGAGAGGAGAGTTCCTCGCAGAGAGGAGCCGGAGTAGAGAAGACGGCTCAGGTAAAGACAGGGAAGAGGAGGACCGTCCAAACGAGCGTCCAGACGAACACAAGACAGAGAACAGCGTCAGATCTGACTCAGCGCCGGAGAGGAGAGTTCCTCGCAGAGAGAGCCGGAGTAGAGAAGACGGCTCAGGTAAAGACAGGGAAGAGGAGGACCGTCCAAACGAGCGTCCAGACGAACACAAGACAGAGAACAGCGTCAGATCTGACTCAGCGCCAGAGAGGAGAGTTCCTCGCAGAGAGGAGCCGGAGTAGAGAAGATGGCTCAGGTAAAGACAGGCCAGGAACCGAAGATCAGAGATCTGGAGGAACGAGAGCCCGCAAGAAAATAAATCAAACCACAGACACTAAACTGCACTTGGAGCCTCAGAAAACACAACAGGACAAAACATGACAGGACATAACCGAACGCAGGTCACGAGCGAAGCATAGTGTGTGCATACAACAACGGTCAGACACAAGAGGAACTTAAATAGAGGGAGAAAAGAGGAACTAACTAGTCCACGAAGACAACGAGCACATGGCGATCTGTCAAAACAAAAGACAAACAAACACGACAAGGACAAAAACCTGCAGATCAGACCGAAGTCTTGACGTATGCGATTCATTATTATTATTCTTTATGACATTCATATTGCAAGTTCACTGGGCAGAGTAACACAGTGTTATATACTCAAATCACAGAGTGAACTAATAAGAAATGACAACAGCAAATACGACCCAGATCTTCATGCAGCAGGAGAGTCATTGCAATGTGAATTTAACAGCTTTATTTGGCTGCTGCTGAAAAAAACAGCTAAAATAAGCTGGTGGCTGGTTTAAGCTTTCTCCCAGCCTGACCAGTTAAGAAGTGGCCAAAACCCCTAAAACCAGCCTGCTGACCAGCTATTCCAGTCAACGAGCTTAGGCTGGTTTTAGCTGCAGTTATTCTTAAGCCTGTGGAAGTCTCGACAGTTTACGGTTTATTGCGTCGATCTTTGCATCCATTTTAAATATGAATTAATTTTCTGCTTCCATGTAGGCTCCTTGGTGCTTGCTGTGTAGAGCATCGAAAAATAAGAAATAAAGCCGGATTCAATAAAATAAGGTATAAAGTAAGAATAAAAAAGAAAGCCGGATGAAAAGTGTTTAAAGTCACTGCACCACCTATTAATGTGTGAGGCGTGTGCTCACGAGGGGGTAAGATTTTAACTGGGGGTCTTAATTAGGTACAACAATCCTTTAAACATATTTTATATGTTAATGACCGAAAGACAGACTTACACAGTTCAGTATATCCCGCTTGAGATCCTGAAATATATTTCCTATGGAGTCGACTGGTGTTTTGCAGTGCAAGAGGTTCTTCTGGACAGATGTTGGCAGAATGATGTCTAAGTAGAAGCACATGATCTCAGTCATGACGTGACATCCATCAGGACTCTGTATGGATCATAAATGAGATGTATCTTTTATGATCAGTTTCAGACACCCAGGGACTGCATTACATCCTGCAACACCACTTATTTGTGGATTTCATCTCGGCCTTCAATAGCATCATGCCTGACCTTCTCTCAGACAAACTGACATTATATTGTAGAAACTCAATATAATTAACTTATGGCAAAATTTGGTTAATTCGTTTAAATCGCTGATTAGCGATCTTAGCTGGTTGGCTTCCTCCAAGGGGTTGTCATCATGTCTTCTCAGGTGTTTGGTCATCTCAGATCATTTAAGGGGTGGATCCAGACTGAAGCTTGTGTAATTATGGGATGTTAATCCCGTGGCAGAAACAGATAAACAAATAAAGACAATTAACGTAGATGTTGTTCCATCCAGGAATAACCCTGGATTAAATTATCAGTTCAACCCAAGCTAAAGCATAATAATGTGCGTTTGGTCAGATATACCTGCAGTACAAGATTGTGAGATGCATTATATGAATGCTTGGCTAAAGAGATGTGTCTTTAATCTAGATTTAAATAGAGAGAGTGTGTCTGAACCCCAGATGTTATCAGGAAAACAATCATATTGACGCTATTGTGAAAAGGCCCAGCAGAGGCTGTACTTCCTTCACCTGCTGAGGAAGTTTAACCTGCCACAGGAGCTGCTGAAACGGTACTACTCTACATCATCAAGTCTGTCTTGGGTTCATCTATAACTTGGTTTGGTCAGCTGCCAAAACAGACATCAGAAGACTACAATGGACAGTCAGAACTAGGGCTGTAGTCAAGTCCGCCTTTGTCGAGTCCAAGACAAGTCCAAGTCCAGGACTATTGAGTCCGAGTCAAGACCGAGTCCAAAGAGGTTCGAGTCCGAGTCAAGACCAAGTCCAAAGAGGTTCGAGTCCGAGTCAAGACCGAGTCCAAAGAGGTTCGAGTCCGAGTCAAGTCCAAGTCAAAATGAGACGGTCAAAACAGAGAAAGAAAAAAATGATCTTCTTCAAAACCACATACTTAATTATTGATAATTGATGTGATATGAGAGACAGCATATCTTCTATTCTAATATAATAATTTTGCATTATTGTTTGTAATGATCTAAAAGCATGTGCAGCAACACTGTAGGATCAAATTAGGCTATTTTATTTATCCTCCTGAGACACAGCTATGGAGTTTGTGCCTCTGTAGTGGACATTCTATTTTAGTGAATTTCTCTGAGACCTCACGTGTCACAGTTATAAGCCTGGATGTCCTGCACAGAGCACATTCAGGGCTTTATAGAGATACTAAATGTTTTTTAAACCCTCTCATACGTCTTTAAAGATGGCTATATTTAATTTAGTGAAAAATTGTACATCCTTATGGAAATATGATTATATTCTGTAATTGTCATTTAAATCTGAATAATTTTCAGATTGTTTGTCATAAAGCAACATCTCAGGAAAATGTTATGGGTTTTCAAATTCAAATATGACTTCCTGTTATGAAACAGGACATCATTTCATACATGTTCAATGTAGAGGACACCAGGACTAAAAGCATGTTTATTATGCATTTTGGGAGACAACAATTGAATAGGGAAATAAATTATATATCAGTTTGCTTATGAAATATTATATATTATTATGAAAATCTGGCCATGTATTACTCCCATTATGAAAATTATTTAATTGAAAACATGAATATGCTAATTAGATACAGTGTATAGGTACACTGTGTTTAGGTACACTGTGTTTAATGGAAAACCAGTTTATGGATTTTTTTACACACATATTGCATAAAACAAAATGGTATATCGAATCATTTTGTTATACATTTTAAAACATAGTTGAGAATCATCCTTAAACAAAGTTTAGTATAAAAAAATCCTGAAACCTAAAAATGTATTTGGTGATTTAAAAAAACTCCCATTGATTTTGCCGTTTTGATGTCTATTCATGCAATTTAATTTTAGTCCTTGTGTCCTCTACAGAGGACATATCATCAAATATGAATAAAATATAGTTTTTAAAAAAATATATTTTTCAATTTTTTCTTATGGTCTAAACAATGTAATGACATGAAAACTTGTGTCTCAGGAGGATATTTTAGGTTTAGCAATTTCACTAATATTTGACCAATTCTTGATTTTTGTAAGATTTTAACTAGTCAACTTGAAAATGTAACTACAACATGATTCAAGCAACTTTTTCTTTATTAACCCTATAGTTAAAGAAGAGTATATTCTAAGTGCACCACACATGACGTTGTCTTCATGATGTAAATGTTAAACAAATCACTAAATATCTTTGCAGAAAAGATGCATGAACTACAACTACATCTTGTACACACTTTTATTATGCATATTAGGCTATATGTTCTGAAATAATACAAGACAAATGCTCAAAAAAACAAGTAATTCCAATTCAAAATGACTGAAGGTATAACACAGAGTACTATTATTAACTATAAAGGCTCTGTAAAACAATGAACAGCGGTTTTCAGCCTGTCACCGGGATGCAAACCTGAAATATAAGACATACAGTAGTAGTTCTTCACATGTTTTGTATTCGATTATGCTGCTTTTCCATTGTTTTTTCTATGTAAAAATGGACGAGTTTGACTGTTGCGCTCGCGTCTCCTGCAGCGTCTCGTGCATGAAACGGCTTTCTAAAAACACGGCGCTCTAGTTATTAAAAGAGGTTTAACTCACACCTTCTTGTATTTTTTCTATTCCACTGCCCGCGTCAACACAAAAACACACTCTGTGTGAATGGCACCTAGAGAGCATCACACGTGAGCGGTTAATCATGTGCTGACATGCGGTTGGATTGTTCTTTTCTCTTTACTGTTATTATCAAAGTGTCTAATTCTAGCGTTTGGTGATATTTCTATTCAAAATCACGATTCATCAATTTATAAAAAAAATCTAATTATGGCAAAACATTAAATTCGAATTGATTGATAAAATCTGATAAATCGCCCAGCCATTGCCACAGTGTTTGCTTATTTTTTACTTTATTTACATTTTTGTGTAATTAATTTTATTTTACATCCAGGGTATTCCGTGCCTCCGGGCTTTATTCGTTTTGCTCTTATTCGTTCTTTTTCTTATTCATTTGGTGCCACGGCGTTTGATGATTTTCAGTTTGTTTGTTTTTTTACATTTAAATTTTTTTTAAGTTTGTAATTTTATATTAGGCTTATAGCATGTTAATGGTGTATTTTTATTCGTGTGTTAATTAAAGTCCCATGTGTATTGCAGAAAATGTGTCGTTGGTTATAGATAGCAATTGACCTGAATGAAAGTGAAAGCAAAATGTGCATGGGCATTAATAAGCTATTTAAGAGTGAAGGAAAGTGAGAGGGAAAACTCCAACGAACTTTGTAAAACCAAACTGTATTATGCAACTTGCCGACAGCGTGTCTGTGGCCAAAATAAAGATTATTTATGCCTCCACGCAGCGCGCACACTCAGAGCCAGGCGCACACTCATATGACGCAGCTGTGCATTTAACAGGCGGCCAATGACAATGCCCGTTCTAGATGGAGTTAAACCAATTACATTACCCATTTGCAGAACAAGCGAGCCAGATTAATGGTTTTGTTTTGAAAGAGAAAAAAAGCATACATTGCTGGACTCGGTCGAGACCAACTAGAACATTTGGCGAGTCCAATGACCAAGTCCGAGACGATAGAAAAACGTCTCGAGTCCGGACTCGAGTACTACAGCCCTAGATAACTGCTGAGAGGATGATCGGTGCCCATCTGCCCAGCCTCCAAGAACTTTACACCTCCAGAGTGAGGAAAAGGGCTGAGAAAGTCCCTCTGGACCCCTCACACCCAGCTCACTCTCTCTTTGATCTGTTGCCCTCTGGCCGGCGCTACAGAGCACTGAGCACCAAAATAGCCACACACAAGAACAGTTCCCCCCCCAGGCCATATCCCACCTGAACGAACATAACACACCCCAGTACTGTACACCTGTAATAACTCCTCAAACCTTCATCTGTACATAGGACACATGCACATTCACAGTTCTGTCAATGGTCATTTTTCTGTATATTTTTATTTTATTTCTATTGTTATTCATAGTTATTGTCTATTCTCTTCATTATTAGTGTTTTTTATTACCTTAATTATATGTTGTCTGCACTATGTCTGTACATTCTGTACTGGAAGCTCCTAACCCCAAGACCAAATCCTTGTGTGTGCAAACACACTTGCAATAAAGCTCTTTCTGATTCTGAATATATGCAAAATAATTTGTAGTTCTGAAATACCACTAATAAATCTAGGTCAGTCAGTATTTTATGGTTACATGCAATAATCAAGATGATAAAAAATAAAATAAAAACAAACGTTTCCCGTTGTCACATCTGATTTGTGTTTTTGTTCATTTGATATTTTCATGTCTTTCATTTTAAAAATTTCACAGTCACGGTCATGAACTTTGAACTTTGGTCCTCTTGTTTCTTGCAATGTGCTTCTCTGGTGTATTTGTCATGTTATGATTGGTTGTTTTGGTCATGTGTCCTATTCACCATTGGTTCTTTATTTGAGTATAAATAGCTGTTCACCTTCCCTTGGTCTACCTTTCTTCCCTGTAACTGCTGTAGGTGAGTCTGTTTCATGTTCAAGTCCTTGTTTATTTTATACTTGCTCATGTCTTATATTAAATAAACCGCACATGGCTTCACATCAGCTTACCTCCAGTGGATGAATGTTACAATGATAAAAGTTTTCATTATTAAGAATATTACCTTTGGTTGTCTCTGACTGGGCTTCTAAATTTGGCCTACACTGTAAAAAATAAATCTGGAAAAACAGGGCACAATATACTGTATAATATGAAGGATATTTCCATTGTAATTCTTCAGGTGTTTTACCTGTATTTTTTACTTGTAATTTTGCATTTCATGTTGTGTTTTAAGGTTAATGATGTCCTGGCAGAAAATTGCCTATACATTGTTATACCTTATATCGTAACATTGAAAATTCAGCAATATTGTGTAAATATAGAGGAACAAATATTTGAAAATCTTTATGGGTTTTAATAAGTTAATCTATTGTACTTTTGGCAGGTATTCAGTGAGAGTGTCACAACACTTTCAATAATTTTTGATTCCATTCAAAGGGCGTGGACAGATTGAGAGAAGCGAAAGAGAAACGAAAGAGAGCAAAAAAATATATCATCCATCCATCCATCCATCCATCCATCGTCTGTTTTGCATTACATTGACTGTAAGACTTGTCAAATCAAAACTGAAAGTACAAATGAGCGTACAGAACAACTCTGCATCACAATGAATGATTTAGCATAAAATAACAGCAGAAATTTGTGTATTACTAGTTTTAAATTAAGTTAAAATAACTGGTGTATTTATAGTTATAAAGCAGTCAATGGTGCCATACGTCAATAAACATCAAATGAAAATAAGGTTTCCCAATCACATTTGTTAATATTTTTTAATAACATTTTGCTACATAAGGCTCTTCTTGTTTTTATAATCAAGCTGATGTCAGTACTATGCATAAACATTTTTTGTTGACATTTTCTCAGGAAGCAATGGCTGAAATGAGTAAAAAAGTTGTAGAAGAGGGGCCATCAAAAGACGTGAAGCAGGTAGATCACATATACTAATAATTTATCATTATTTAATGACAACCTTTTTTTCTTCAGCGGTATTCACTGAATGCTTGTTTGTACATTATAGATTGTCTAAATGTAATCGAATTGTATGGGTTGTAAATTTTATTTTATTTTTATTTGTATAATGGGAAAAGCACAACAGACAGCAACCTCTTCCTGTCACCAATTAAATTAAATTAAAATGCATATAAACTGAAGCTTGCAAAATACAAAAATGACAAATGCAGCATAAAGTAATTGTCTACTACAAGTCATCTGAAGTCATATAGCTTTAGATGAGGGACATACCCCACATCTATCATTATACTGTATAGTTCTTAAGTTTCATTCATGTTGGCACACAGTCAAACCTGGAGCCTCAAGATGGCTTCAGAAAACTCGGAAGATAATGCACAGTTTATTTATTTATTGATCAACTGATTGATTGTGATGTTTGTTTGTTGTTATAACTTTAAGGAGCGTGACACCCACAGTTCACCAAACATAGCAGTCTGGACATTCTAGTAACAATCTCTTTTTGTGTTTTATGGAAGACTGAAAGTCATGCATGTCGGTGACCGCAAAGAAAATGTGAAGGTAAACTATGCTAGAACTGTACTTATAACATTATGCTGGCATTCCCACAGGAAAGGATGGATGATTCGTGGGAGAGAGGGGATAAAGCAGGGCCTTCAAAATATGAGCTTCAACAGGTATATCATTTTACATTTAATTCTAAATCAATTAATTAAAATTTTATTCAAAGATATCATTTAAATGTTTGTATGATTTTCTCAAATTAACAGAACACACAAAGGACAAGCCACACTTTCCAGTTCCGTTTTAAAAACAATACATACGCAGTAATGTGTAATACATCCATGACTGTAATTGAGGCTCTTACATCAAACAATATTTTCAAAAATATTAAAAAGAAGAACACAGAGAAAGAAATCGTCATACAGAGATCCGAAGGAAAAGTTCTTAGAGCTGCAGTGAAGACCGATTATCCCTGCTGTCTTATTGAAAGAGATGAGATCTTAAAAATACAGTTTATCAATAACCTTGGAAATGCTTCTACTGAGCAAAAAACAACTGTAGATGATACTTCAAACCCTGAAACTTTAGTCACATTTTACATTCATTCAACAGGAGGGCAGAAAATGCGACTGTTAATGAAAAACAGGAATCTAAGACTGAATGTTGATGATGTTTGTGTGTATGCATTCAAAGAGGAGGACTGTAGAAGTGCTCTAAAG
Organism: Ptychobarbus kaznakovi; assembly: GCA_027422405.1. Taxonomy (NCBI): domain Eukaryota; kingdom Metazoa; phylum Chordata; class Actinopteri; order Cypriniformes; family Cyprinidae; genus Ptychobarbus; species Ptychobarbus kaznakovi. The sequence continues at coordinate 10,832,332 of CM049797.1, forward strand.
CGTGATGGGCGATTTATTGATGATATATTCAAGATACACTGTGCCCTCAGTGAAATGGATAGTGAGACAATCTTTGAAATGTCGAGCACAGCAGAGCAACTTCATCAGAAGCATTTCCAGGTAATAGTTATCAGTGACATTGAGCCAGATTGTCAAGATACTTTAGGTATTACCAAGACTGAATCAGATTCAGTAGCATCAACCAGTACTTTGACAGAAAATACTGACCCCAGCCAGCTTCCCATCAACACCGAAACACAAAAAAACAAAGGAGAAACACACAACAACAAAAAACAAGTCCTAAAGTGATAATTCCAGACTCTGGAGAGATTCTAGGAATTCTGCGTGCTCAGTTTACAGATTTACTGGGGATGTTAAAACTGAGGACAAAATCTGAAGTCCAAAATTTCTTCAGAGATGAATACGATAAAAGTGTTCAGAGTTTCAGTAAGGTGAGAAAAGTGAAGGAGATTATGAGGCTGTCCGAGTCTGTGTGTCAGATTCGAGTGGAGGGGTCTAACCCAGTAAAAGCAACTGGATTCTTACTCTTTGGTAAATTTATCCTCACCAATGCTCATGCTATCAAGAATTTTGATCTGTTTACATGGAAAATTCATGACCCCATAAACGTAGCATTTGGTGTTGAGAAAAAGTCTGACAAAGGCAGCTTCACTGTAGTGCCTGTCAAGGATGTGCTTGCTGCTTACCACTATGGAAAAGAAGGGGGAAATCATTTTGACTTTGCATTACTCGAATTGAATTGTGAAATTCTAGAAAGATTTCCTCCACTGCTAAAGTCTTACAGTAAAGACAACTCTACTACCACAGGTGAGATCTGCATTGTGGGGCATCCAAACGGTGAGGTTAAGAAAACAGACCACTGTTTCATCATTGGGAAAGGGAACCAACAATCTGCGGAAACTGAACACGTATCTGCAAACATGAAATTATACCCTATCATGACACCGCAATCTATGAAAGAGAAATGGTCACTTTCTAAAAATCAGATAATTTACAACTCTTGTTTCTTTAATGGATCTTCTGGCTCCCCAGTTTTTGATAGAAAGTGCCGTCTGATTGGTATCCACACTGGTGGCTTCTGGTACAAAGGAGAAGGAGGTAACATTAGGAATGTTATGGAATATGCATTTGCCATGCAGCCCATCCTGGACAAGATCAAAACTTTGGCAGATAACAAAAACAGAAATGACATTTTAGAATATTTGAATGACACTAATAATTATTTGAACATGACAACACCGCCTGAAGAAGATCAGATGCAGATGTAAGCTAAATGTAGTTAATACTTCTATCCAAAGAGCCTTACAGAACACTTATTATAGAAATAGTAACCCTGGAGCACGGGCACAGTGATTTCATATGGACCAACGTTTGCAGGACCTTTCGGTCATCATCTAAGATTTTTATGCCACAACACCCCAGATGCAGTCCTAGCTGTGAAGTATTAACTCAACAGCTCATAAAGCAGATGCCAGATAAATGTTAAAATAGTGATATATTATTACATAAGTGTGTACCTTGTATAATATATGTATTGGGTGATGGTGGGTGTAATATGTAGTGTTTAAGATTTTGTGAAGCTACTAGGATCTTACAAGGATTTGTAAGTTGCTTTGGATAGAAGCGTCTGCTAAATGTCTAAAAGTAAAGTAAAAGTAAGCTGTCCGAATCGGAGGAATTTTGTGAATGCATTCCAACATGTCATCAAACGTACACTTGTTAATTAAATACATTTACACAAAATATTAATTAAAGGCACTATTGTTTAGAATTAGTTTAATTTCATGCAAACAGAATGATTTCTTTTGTTTAGATCATCCTTACTTTGAAACAATAAGATTGCGATCTTATTATACATTTCTCTGAACTAATATTAAATAACTGCTCAGTCCTACTGACATTTTAAAGGATGATTTATGCTTTCGTTGGATGTCAAACAAATATGTATAGCAGATATTTACATTTTCTTTTTGTTCTTGTTTTTGATTGTTTCCTCATCACCTCAAATAAAAATCCTGAGATATAAGATTTGTGTATCAGTGTTTCAGAACTACAAATAATTTAGCAGGCATTCAAAAACAAACAAATAATGAAATAAATGTAAAAACAAATATACATATATATAACAGGAATTTAACAGCCATTCTATAAGATTTCTTCACCCCCTGAGACCAACTAAGAGCTGTGAATATGACTCAATACACCTGCCTGTAAATGTCAGGTAATACTGAACACCTGGTTAGCTCATTCATATGTGATTGATTATTGGAGTTGAAGCTGAACTCCAGCTTTCCAGGAGCAAGGTTGATAGCATTCAAGGAAAATAAATATTACACTGACTTCATATATAGGCTTATTAATGAATTCCCTAAACAATATATATATATATATACACAGTATCTGACAGAAGTGAGTACACCCCTCACATCTTTGTAAATATGTTATTAAATATTTTCATATGACAACACTGAAGAAGTGACACTTTGCTACAATGTAAAGTAGTGAGTGTACAGCTTGTATAACAGTGTAAATTTGCTGTCCCCTCAATAACTCAACACACAGCCAATAATGTATAAACCGCTGGCCACAAAAGTGAGTACACCCCTAAGTGAAAATGTTCAAATTGGGCCCAAAGTGTCAATATTTTGTGTGGCCACCATTAATTTCCATCACTGCCTTAACCCTCTTGGGCATGGAGTTCACCAGAGCTTCACAAGCTGCCACTGAAGTCCTCTTCCACTCCTCCATGACGACATCACAGAGCTGGTGGATGTTAGAGACCTTACGCTCCTCCACCTTCTGTTTGAGGATGCCCCACAGATGCTCAATAGGGTTTAGGTCTGGAGACATGGTTGGCCAGTCCTTCACCTTACCCTCAGCTTCTTTAGCAAGGCAGTGGTCGTTATGTTTGGAAGCTGCCCTGCGGTCCAGCTCTGAAGGGAGGGGAACTCATGCTCTGCTTCAGTATGTCTCAGTACATGGTTGGCATTCATGGTA
>CM049797.1:10835449-10840449 GCA_027422405.1 Ptychobarbus kaznakovi
GTTGCCACCAGCAAAGATCCTTGAATATTAGTAATATCACCAAGCCCTACTGAGAACACACTGCGCTTAAATCTGTAACGTTTGACCGGTAATGGTTTCTTATGGTTTAAACCAGGCCCACTCCTGCAGAGTTCAGCTCTGACCCTAATCAAACACACCTGAGCGTGCTAATCAAGATCATTAGAAGATCACAGCTAGAGTTAGATCAGGAGCTGAGCTCTGCAGCAGATCGGACCTCCTGGTTTAAACGCTAACGGTGACCGGTTAACTCACCCACACCACTGCACTTACTCCAGCGGTTCGTCTCACACTCCGCGGCTACGAGCAAGCGGATGATCGTATTAGACTGCAGGGCTAGAAGTGTTGTACATCGTGTATCATCTCTGCTGCGCTGCGTCATCACACAGAACCGTGTGCAAGCCCGGTTCTGCCACTCAATATAACCCTTTCTGCTAAAGCCTCAAAATCTGATTATGAGATAACGAGCATCAAATTTGGATTTCAACCATTAGTTTCATTATAATTTCAATCTTTGGCATAACCTTACTCAGTTAATATTAAAGATATGAAGGTTATGTTTTCACAGAATGTTCTTTACCATATGAAATATTTTATTTTTTTTTGTTGAAAACAACAAATCACAAAAAAATGACTTTAGCTGGGTTTTCACAGAGAAGGTCACAAATATTAAAGGTAATGCGACTTTTTATCTCCCTGCATCATATAAACTCGCAATTCTGAGATATAAGTGAGATATACGTAAACTCTTTTTGCTCAATTTTTCTGGTTGCGAGAAATAAAGTCATAGTTGTGAAATAAAAAGTCTCAATTATTATATATATTTTTAATTGAGTGGCGGAAACGGACTTGTCTTCTCTAGTTTGCACAAACATCGCAGCGTTTCCATTAGATGCTGCAGACATCTATGCCTCCGATCTGAGCACATGATTATTGTTTTCATGATTTAATTGAGCAGTAATTGAGTGTCACCTGGGCACGCCGGGCGGAGCGCGGTTAGGCCGGGACGGGACCTGAGGTGGGGGCCCGCCGAAGGGGTCCGGAGAGGCTCCTGGGCGAGAGGGAACGGGTGGCCCGCCGACAGCAGAGAGACCCGGGGCCGAGCCACGAGAGCCTGGGCGTGCCGGAGGCCCCGGGGGAGGGGCCCGTCTCTGAGGGGTCGGGCTGGTCGCCGGAGACCTAACGGAGAACATGCATACTTTCAGATAATCAAAGTCAGTCTTATTTCATATACTGCAAGTTAAATACAAAGGCAGTGAATAACCAGAAATCAGGGCATCTCTTAGGATTTTGTGGTATTAAAGGATATCAGTTGTTTTAAACTGCTGGCTGGTTCTGACATCATAAGGCTGAGCTCATGAATATTAATGAGTTTCTGCTGACCTTGCCAGAGAAAGAAGATAATGAATATTCATGAGCCCAGCATTAACCCAAACACCAAAGTACACAGTAAGTACTGTTTATAAATAATACCAATTATTATGGTTTATAATAAATAAAGTATATATTTATTTATTACAGTGTAGGATATTTTGTACTCCATTACCTTGTACTACTTTAATAAATTAAATATAATAATAATGGTTTATAATAAATATGTATTTATTACAATATAGGATATTATTGTACTCCATTACCTTGTACTACTTTAATAAATTAAATATAATAATAATTATTATAATAAATATGTATTTATTACAATATAGGATATTATTGTACTCCATGAGCTTTTACAACTTAATAAAATATAACAATGATTATTATAATATTTATTCTAGTATAGGGTATTATTATACTTCAAAACTACTTTTAATCTTTGCATGTGATGATTTTGGAGGCCATTTTTTGGGCCAAGATATATAAAAGGATAACTGTTACATAGTAACAGTGTTGGGGGTAATGCGAGTTATGAATTCAGATGATTTTTTTTAGCATTGGGAGTAATATTTGGAGAAATCAGGAGTACAGAGCGTTGTGTGTGAACATGATCTTACTGTAAATAAATCTGAACGTGCATTAATTCATCTCACTCGCAAAAAACAGATTCATCAAAACTAATTAAAACACAAACATGCAATAATTAAATATGTGTGTATCTAACCCCGATGTCTTTGCTGCTGGTGATGATCCAGTTCAACCATAATAATAATAATAATAAGCAAAAATTAGGGCTGTGCAATTAATCTAAATTCAGATTTGATTTCGATTTCGGCCTCCAACGATTATGAAAATACAATAATGGAGATAAAACGTCCATTCAAAACCCTTTTTCGTGTGCAAATCAGTAAAATCATGTAATGTGACGTGCTGGAGTTATTAAAGTTGATTAGATATATTAATGTTTTGTTCCTCGGGCGTTCAGAGACGGATTATAAAGTCATCTTTTAGCTGAACGTATGCACCTAAACGCTCAAATACACACACAAATGTGTCAAAATGATTATTCACGTGAACCGTCGTCGGTTATGTAATAAATGAATGCAAACAGATGAGACTGAAATACACATTAAGAGTCAATAGGATCCGTGCGGCTCTTAAAGTGACAGCGCGCTATATTGACGACGGACAGACAAAAGCACTCTCTGCTATTTTAGTGAGATTATGTCTTCATAGGTTTTAGTTTGATTTCATTTGAGTTATTTTAATACTTCACCAAACTAAATGGAAATTAAATCATATAAGTATATTGATTTTATAAATGTGTATGTATGTGTGTGTGGTTGTACATAAATGTAGTTGTTTTTTGGTGTTATGTTATGATCATTATTATACTCTTGGACCTTTTGTTCTTTAATATTTTGAATTGTTCTTAGCTTTATTTGTCATTTAAATGTTAAGTTGTGAATTTTTTTTGTATGCATGTAATTTTAATAGAATTTCTTTATTTTTAAAATGTGTATATGTAGTATTTATAAAGTTTTAGCTTTTAGTTTTGGATGTTTTTAGTCGTTTTAATACTACAATTGATTGCTTCTGCTGTCTTCGTTTGTGAGTCGCTTTGGATAAAAGCTACATGCAAAAAAATCTAAATATTGAGAAAATCATCTTTAAAGTTGTTCAAATGAAGTTCTTAGCAATGCATATTACTAATCAATAATTAAGTTTTGATATATTTGTGGTAAGAAATTGACATGGAACATGATCTTAATATCCTAATGATTTTTGGCATAAAATAAAAATTGTATAATTTTGACCCATACAATGTATTGTTGGCTATTGCTATAAATATACCCGTGTTATTATGACTGCTTTTGTGCTCCAGGGTCACATATTAAAAACAATCAAGCCCTGCTCATATTTAAAAAGTAACTTAACACATTACTTTCCATAAAAAGTGTAACTAAGTAACGTAATTAGTTACTTTTTTAGGGAGTAACGCAATATTGTAATTGTTACTTTTAAAAGTAACTTCCCCAGCACTGCATAATAATAATAGAATAACTATTTATTAACAAAATGATGATTAGAAATAAAGTGTATAGCTGCAGAGAAGTAATTCAAATTATACTAATTAATTCTCAGCTAAAGACATCATTAGCCCTTCGGTTTCTCCGTGTCCTCCGTCCTGAACGCACCTTCCTCCGGAGCCGGTGCGCTGCACCTGCAGCCAGGAGTCGTCCACAGGCGGAGGCTGAGAGGTGGAGATGGTGGTGGTGCTGATGTCCCCGATGATGTTCAGTGCTTCTTTGAGTGCGTGGTACATGCGGAGCATCTCGTCTCGCCGCTGCGCCTGCTCGGCCGACTCCTCCATCAGCGTGTTCTGATCTCCACACGAGTACAGCTGAGCCAGCAGCTCCGCATTGATGAACTCCTTCGTCTGAGAGACAAGACACAGTGTTCTTCAGGTGAAAACAAGTGCACTGCTACAATGTACTTAAAGTGCTCTATTTTCACGCACTAATTTGTAATGCAGTCTAAGCTGTTGGCCAATCACAACACACTGGGACAGCTAACCAATCACAACACACTGGGACAGCTAACCAATCACAACGCACTGGGACAGCTAACCAATCACAACGCACTGGGACAGCTAACCAATCACAACGCACTGGGACAGCTAACCAATCACAACACACTGGGACAGCTAACCAATCACAACACACTGGGACAGCTAACCAATCACAACGCACTGGGACAGCTAACCAATCACAACGCACTGGGACAGCTAACCAATCACAACGCACTGGGACACTAAACAATCACAACAACGCACTGGGACAGCTAAACAATCACAATGCACTGGGACAGCTAAAACAATCACAACGAACTGGGACAGCTAACACTACAACGCACTGGGACAGCTAAACAATCACAACGTATGGTCAAAATACAGACGTATGGTCAAAATATGGACGTATGGCAAAAATCTGGACGTATGGTCAAAATACGGACGTATGGTCAAAATATGGACGTATGGCCAAAATCTGGACGTATGGTCAAAATCCGGACGTATGGCCAAAATCTGGACGTATGGTCAAAATCTGGACGTATGGTCAAAATCTGGACGTATGGTCAAAATACAGACGTATGGCCAAAATACGGACGTATGGTCAAAATACAGACGTATGGCCAAAATACGGACGTATGGCCAAAATCTGGACGTATGGTCAGATACGAGAGTTCTGTAGCTCTTCAGTAAGAGTTCATCTGGAGATATTATTTGATCAAAATCAGTCCAGATTTGACACTGAAGCAGCAATTACACTAAAAGAGCTTTTACTGGATAAAACACTCTCAACTATCAATCAGACGACGCAAGTCATTGAGTGTGAAACAGCAACGTTTTGATCATTTAGAGGCCTTTGTGAATCAAATATAATAGTATTAAGGACTGTCTTAGTTGATGATAGTTCATGAATCAACCCAAGTAACTGTGTTCAGCATCTCTGCTACAGATGAGCTTACGTTGATGATCATCAGATGCATGATGGTCTTGGGCATCAGGTCTCGGACAGTCTTGTTGACGATGCCCATGTAGGAGT
>CM049797.1:10847949-10860449 GCA_027422405.1 Ptychobarbus kaznakovi
AGAGTGTGTGTGTGTGTGTGTGTGTGTGTGTGTGTGTGCGCGCATGCGTGCGTGTGTGTGTGTGTGTGTGTGCACGTGAGTGAGTGTGTGTGTGTGTGTGTGTTGTGTGTGAGCGTGAGTTTGTGTGTGTGTGTGTGTGACTGTGTGAGTTTGTGTGTGTGTGTGTGTGTGTGTGTGTGTGCGCGACTGAAAAGCGCTGGTGTCTTGGTTGTGCATCAAAGGCCAGAGAGACGCGGGGAGGCATCTGGGAGCAATAATGCCGCTCTAACCCTTCATTACCAAAACGACTGCGCCTTGAGCCAAGGCCAACAGCAATTTTCAAAATGCATGTTTTTTTCCTCTCTTTCTGTCTTTAATTCACAAAAGGAAAAAAGCACAACGTCATTTTGCAGAAAGTTCCCTCGTTCAGCTCTCTGTCTCTTGACATCGACAAGCTTTTTGGAGAAACTGCTTTAAAGCGTTAACTTGAAGCTATAAGTGCGTCACTACTCCACTAGCTACTAACAAAAAGTGTCTTGAACTAAACAAGCTATTTAAGGAAGCATAGCAAAATTATTATTTGATATAATCTCGTTTAGCAGTAGTTTATATCAGGGGATCTGTGGGCGACAGAATTAGTAAATTTACATTAAATAACTAAACTAAAATCTATGGAAGCGTATTTCCGCCACAGAATAAAAAAATAAACAATGCAATATTTTTTTTTCTCACGATTATGGGTTTAAATTCATAATTATGACTTTGTTTCTTGTAACTAAGAACTAAGAACAGATATAATTCAGTATGCGAAATATAAACTCTGAATTGTCTACCACACAAAATAGCCATATAGACAAAAAGTGTATATGTAAATATTTTGCAACATTAATAATTGAATTGAATTAATATTAAAACTTATAAACGGTGTGTGCAATGAAATGCAAAGTAAATACAGACCAGTAATATTTGGGAAAGCTATAAAAACAGCAGAACGACTGACACAATGATTTTGTTTTGATGCAAAATGTAACTTGATTATCGCTCAGCATTTTATATACACAGGGCCAATATAGCAAATCTTGATTGCTTGCAAAATGTAAATCATATTTGTGCCCAGCTCGAATCTGCTAAATGTGACTAATATTGCAAACAGGAACATAATGACATTCTGTGAAGCAGATTTGACTCGTCTGCTCCAGCATTGTAAGGCAAAAGACTTATCTGACGTGATATTTGGAAAGAAAAGATCCGTCTGTGCTACAACAAAGAGAAAGACGTACGAAAGAGAATAAAAAATCAGTTCTGGGTAGTCATCTCAAACCCTTCGAACACATGCTAAAGTCTGCATTAACCCCTCGGCGTTCCTGCTTTAAAGCTCCTGTAAAGTCTGTATTACCCCTCGGCGTTCCTGCTTTAAAGCTCCTGTAAAGTCTGCATTAACCCCTCGGTGTTCCTGCTTTAAAGCTCCTGTAAAGTCTGCATTAACCCCTCGGCGTTCCTGCTTTAAAGCTCCTGTAAAGTCTGCATGAACCCCTCGGCGTTCCTGCTTTAAAGCTCCTGTAAAGTCTGTATTAACCCCTCGGCGTTCCTGCTTTAAAGCTCCTGTAAAGTCTGCATTAACCCCTCGGCGTTCCTGCTTTAAAGCTCCTGTAAAGTCTGTATTAACCCCTCGGCGTTCCTGCTTTAAAGCTTCTGTAAAGTCTGCATTTACCCCTCGGCGTTCCTGCTTTAAATCTCCTGTAAAGTCTGTATTAACCCCTCGGCGTTCCTGCTTTAAAGCTCCTGTAAAGTCTGCATGAACCCCTCGGCGTTCCTGCTTTAAAGCTCCTGTAAAGTCTGCATTAACCCCTCGGCGTTCCTGCTTTAAAGCTCCTGTAAAGTCTGCATTAACCCCTCGGCGTTCCTGCTTTAAAGCTCCTGTAAAGTCTGTATTTACCCCTCGGCGTTCCTGCTTTAAAGCTCCTGTAAAGTCTGCATTAACCCCTCGGCGTTCCTGCTTTAAATCTCCTGTAAAGTCTCGGCGTTCCTGCTTTAAAGCTCCTGTAAAGTCTGTAACCCCTTTCCTGCTTTAAATCCCCTCGGCGTTCCTGCTTTAAAGCTCCTGTAAAGTCTGCATTAACCCCTCGGTTCCTGCTTTAAATCCTGTAAGTCTGCATTAAAGCTCCTGTAAAGTCTGCATTAACCCCTCGGCGTTCCTGCTTTAAAGCTCCTGTAAAGTCTGCATTAACCCCTCTGCGTTCCTGCTTTAAATCTCCTGTAAAGTCTGCATTAACCCCTCTGCGTTCCTGCTTTAAAGCTCCTGTAAAGTCTGCATTAAACCCTCTGCGCGTTCCTGCTTTAAAGCTCCTGTAAAGTCTGCATTAACCCCTCTTTCCTGCTTTAAAGCTCCTGTAAAGTCTGCATGCGTTCCTGCTTTAAAGCTCCTGTAAAGTCTGCATTAACCCCTCGGCGTTCCTGCTTTAAAGCTCCTGTAAAGTCTGCATTAACCCATCGGCGTTCCTGCTTTAAATCTCCTTAAAGTCTGCATTAACCCCTCGCGTTCCTGCTTTAAAGCTGCATTAACCCCTCGTTCCTGCTTTAAAGCTCCTGTAAAGTCATTAACCCCTCGGCAAATCTCCTGCTTTAAAGCTCCTGTAAAGTCTGCATTAACCCCTCGGCGTTCCTGCTTTAAATCTCCTGTAAAGTCTGCATTAACCCCTCGGCGTTCCTGCTTTAAATCTCCTGTAAAGTCTGTGTTCCTGCTTTAAAGCTCCTGTAAAGTCTGCATTAACCCCTCGGCGTTCCTGCTTTAAATCTCCTGTAAAGTCTGCATTAACCCCCTCTGCGTTCCTGCTTTAAAGCTCCTGTAAAGTCTGCATTAAAGTCTGCATTAACCCCTCGGCGTTCCTGCTTTAAATCTCCTGTAAAGTCTGCATGTTAACCCCTCGGCGTTCCTGCTTTAAAAAGCCTGTAAAGTCTGCATTAAAGCTCCTGTAAAGTCTGTATTTACTCCCTCGGCATTCCTGCTTTAAAGCTCCTGTAAAGTCTGCATTAACCCCTCGGCGTTCCTGCTTTAAATCTCCTGTAAAGTCTGCATTAACCCCTCGGCGTTCCTGCTTTAAAGCTCCTGTAAAGTCTGCAGTCAAACAGCATCGCATGTAGATGCAAAGAATGACGTCAAGGCCACACGCTGACTGCTTTTCTGCATGCTCAGTTTTTTATGTCAGGCAAGAAACAAATATTGTGTAAAACCTCTAAGTTTACATACTTGCATTTTTAAAGACGTTGTTTCGCATGCATCAAACGTTGCATCTAAGCTTGCAACTTCTTGCACCTATACATTTGGCGGATGCTTTTATTCAAACTGCATTGCGTTCAAATGCATGTGCATGTGATCAGAGAAAATAATAGGCTAAAATAAAATAAAAAATGTGTGTGTGTGTGCAATTTTTTGCTCTCGTAAATTGATCCTTAAAATGCATTCCATTAAAATTCACTGTAAATGATCACATGCACTTTTTAATTTCTGTACTCGTTAAAGGATGTTTACATATTTTTACTGAAAAACACAGTTTACATGAAAAAAAAGGCACAAATGAATGCTAATTATTTAATTTATTAATTAATTTAATTGCATGCAATGTGTTACATTTGAATCGTTTTAAATGAAACTTTTTTTAAAAAGTGAATATTTTAGCTAAAATGTAAAAAATGTATTAATAAAACAAAATAATGAATGCTTTTTATTTCAAATGTATAATTAATTGCATTCAATGCGTTACATTTTACTTTAATGTAATTTTTTTTAAAGCGACTTTTTTAGTTAAAATGTAAAATAAAAATAATGAATGCTATTTATTTCAAATGTATTATTATATGCACGAATGTGAATTTTGCTGTTAAAATATGTAAATGTCTATAAAACAAGACAAAAGTATCCCTAGAGAGAGTGCGGAGGCGTTTCTGAGTCCTGCTCGGGTCTGAGACGAGAAACCGTAGCTAAAGCAAACACAGTCACCCCCCAGAGCTCACTACCCACAATGCAACACTCACACCACATCACTGGACCAGGAGAACGAGAGCTGGACAAATGGGTGGAGATTAACTAGAGAACAAGAAACGACCTGATTGAGCGCGTTTGCTCGTATGGGTGGTTGCTAGGTGTTTTCTTACCATTATTCGTGTCTGGAGTACAAACACTGCAGGGCGACACGCACGTTTAACTTTAGTCACACACTTCAGAAGTATTAGCGCTGCACTGAAACACTTTTGTGTTGTGAGGATTCATGCGTTCAGTGGATTTGATTCAACAGCACACTGACTGCTAAATTCACATACACGGGGGGGGGGTGTATGTGCGAGAGTGAGTCTGTGTGTGTGTGTGTGTGTGTGTGTGTGTGTGTGTGTGTGTGTGTGTGTGTGTGTGTGGCAGCGCAGCATGTGTGTGTGTGTGTGTGTGTGTGTGTGTGTGTGTGTGTGTGTGTGTGTCGGCAGCGCAGCACTAGTGTGTGTGTGTGTGTGTGTGTGTGTGTGTCGCAGCGCAGCACTAGTGTGTGTGTGTGTGTGTGTGTGTGTGTGTGTGTGTGTGTCTCTCTCTGTGTGTGTGTGTGTGTGTGTCGTTAACACATAACGACATGCACTAATGTGTTAAATTATTCAGATTTGTACATTTGTTAAAGGATGTTTACATGTGAACATTTCCATGATAATTTATTCATTTTACTTATTATTAATTCTATTAATCATATGTGCTTTAATGTGTCAAATGTGACATCTAACATTTATTTAATTTGGATTAAATTAAGCAAGAATGTTTTTTCTGCTACAATATGTTAATATTTACAATAAATCACCACATTCACTAATATATTACATTTGCTAACGGATTTTTACATATTTTGACCGGAAAATAAGAGCAATTTACATGAGAAGAAAATGAATGCCATGATTTTAAATCATTATTCATTTAGTGTTAATTTAGTGTTAAATTTGACACCTAAAAATCTTAATTTAATTTTAATTAAGCATGTGAAAAAAAATTTGTGAATTTTTTTTCTGTTAAAATACCAAATGTAAATAAACTAATAATAAATTACAGGGTTTTTTTGACAGAAAATGTACAATTATCACAACTGTGCCTGTTATGCATTTTCACGTTTTTAATTTTAGTCCGTGTGTAGTAGTCCGTATGTTTGGGCATATAACGAGCTACAAAGTTATAAAACTCACTCCAAAAGGAGATATTTCGTTTTAAAAAACTCCCTTTTCAAGAACTACAACGAACGGAAGTTTGGACTACAAAGTTGTTTTCCTGTGTTTGTGACATCACAGATTGTAAATCCCGCCTACTGAAATCCGACTGGTTGGGGGGGGGGGGGGTTGGGGGGGGGGGGGAGAGAATGCTTGGTTGACCCGTTCTGGTGTTTTTATATCACTGTATTTCTGATAGAAACCGACTGTTTTCAGAACATGTTGGATGTCATGTTAATTTCATCTTTGCATGTACTGTTTGTTAAAGCAGCGTTTGTGAGCGGAGCTCTGCTTTGTGTACAGTGTTACCGTTTGTGTAGTGTTACCGTGGAAACCTCGATCTCGCTGGCAGATAATTAATCTGCAGATATATATGCGGCCACAAATAGTGCACGTCTATGGGACTATAGTATTAATAAATTCAACTCTATAACAGTTTCAGTGCAATTCATGTAATAATGTTATAATTAAAGAACAATAAATATAATATATTACCTTTGCACTTATCTGCACATAGTCAATGCAGTTCTTTTTAAGCTGTTGTTGAGATCAACTCTAAAACATGATTTAGCCAAAAACAACAACAATAACGTTACCACTTTAATATGTCTTGTAATATCCGTCGTGCTTAGTTCTGTACGATCCTCTTGTTCAATATTCTCAGGTTCTGAATTGATGGCAATATTGATGAACTTGCTGTTCATCAGGCAGTAACGCAGTCTAAGCTGTTGGCCAATCACAACGCACTGGGACATCTAACCAATCACAACGCACTGGGACAGCTAACCAATCACAACGCACTGGGACAGCTAACCAATCACAACGCACTGGGACAGCTAACCAATCACAACACATTGGGACAGCTAACCAATCACAACACATTGGGACATCTAACCAATCACAACACATTGGGACAGCTAACCAATCACAACGCACTGAGACAGCTAACCAATCACAACGCACTGAGACAGCTAACCAATCACAACGCACTGAGACAGCTAACCAATCACAATGTAACCGATGGGACAGCTAACCAATCACAATGCACTGGGACAGCTAACCAATCACAACGCACTGGGACAGCTAACCAATCACAACGCACTGGGACAGCTAACCAATCACAACGCACTGGGACAGCTAACCAATCACAACACACTGGGACAGCTAACCAATCACAACGCACTGGGACAGCTAACCAATCACAACGCGCTGGGACAGCTAACCAATCACAACGCGCTGGGACAGCTAACCAATCACTACACACTGGGACAGCTAACCAATCACAACACATTTAGTTATTCGGAAGGCGGGCCTTCATCAAAGCCAGAACTAATCGAGTCGTTTGTGTCAGGCCGGGGAGAAAGCTATAGTAATAATGTAAATTATGTAAACAATAATGCAATTTTCGAAGCACCGAGCATGAGAGCATGTTCTAGTACACCCCCGAAACAACATCAAGACTGTAAAAGAGCATAATAGCACCCCTTTAAAACTTTACACACAAATACAAGAACTGCACACCAAAAACCATCACAAACACGTCTCAAAAGCACAATTAATATTAATCCCTGTTAGACTTGTGTGTGTTGTGTTTTGCAGATTTGGTGTGTTTCTGCTGTTTGTGTGATAAGGACATCTTGTTTTCTAGTAAAAATATTAAACGATCCTTTCTGTAAATACAGCAGGACGACACACACACACTGAACTTTAACACTTAGTATTCCCGCAGTTAATTAACCTAAGCACGATGAACTGAATCCAGAGCAGCATCTGTAAGCAGCGTGCGGCGGCTGGCGTTATCTGCGTTCTCTCGTAGACCGCCGTTACCTCCCACATCAAATCTGCCCCTGATTTCCACCCAGTTACCATCGAGGGGGGGGTCATCCAGCATAAAGGCTTCTTTATTCACGCCGGACAGGGAAAGGAAACCGGCTTCAGAAGAAAAAACACACGCCAGCGCGCCACAGGCCCGCACATCTGGAGTTATTACAAGCCAAGAAACTCCGACATTCCTGCAGCGCTACACACACACACACTCGCTACATGCACCCCGACCCCCTCCCCAAAATGACACAACACATGCAGAAAATTAATGCGCTTCACTTCCTGTTGACCTTTGACCCTACACTTCCTGCCGCCTCCCTGAAAAGCAGGAACGAAATAACAGAAAGGAGGCGGGAAGGAGAAGAAAGTCCGCCTCTTGCTCCTTCTCTCTCTCTCTCTCTCTCTCACTAGTAAGGTTAGTTAACAGTCCTCTGCCACGTCAAGCCTGCGAGTCACAGCAGAGACCAGGCGCTCGCCGACACATCGTCCAGGAGATGTTACAGGTTTAGGATTTATTCGGGAACTCGGCATGATGGGGAAAAGCCATCGAGGTCCTGCAGAGGCAGACTGAGACCAACACTCGAGGTGCAGTATCTTCATCTTTCAGTTTGATGATGTATTCGGTTCAGAGGCCGTTAGTATTACCAGCCGATCTGACGTGAACTAATGCGAGAGCGGATGAGCGTTAAAATCATCAGAGGTCAGCGAGGGCAAAAGTGTCTGATTATCAAAGTCCAGCTCAATTCATCTCGAAATAACCAGAAACATAAAGCATAGGTTTAAACAAATACATTGATTTAATAACTTATGTATATATAGAATTGCAAAAAACTCTTAAATGAGTACCAAAAAAAGTAAAATTTAATACGTTGATATATATATATATATATTTATCCAAAGCGACTTACAATAGAAGCAATCAAGAGAGCAATAATACACAAGTCTGTAAGCACTACACGTAGCACGTTTTGTTTAATAAATATATAATAAAAAGAAAACATAGAACTGCAAGCTCGTGTTAGACGCCTTTTTGCTTTTATTAAACTGTATAATAAATAAAAAGAAAACAAAAATATTCGAGAAGCTAGTGTTCGTTTTTTAGACAATAGAGAGCAAGTTTAAAAGAGGCGAGTTTTATATATATATATATATATTATAATATTTGTTTTAATGAACAGAAACGAGCTTAAGTACCACGATTTATCAGGTTGATTAATATAAACATGTTTAGTGTATAAAGTGTATAAAAGGCAGATGAAAGATGTATCGTGCAGCAGAGTTTTAGGGGCTTTCTCAGTGAAACATGAGAACGCATCTTCATCATCTGTGTGTCACCTCCACGTTCTGTCTGTTCCAGACTCATCACGGCCTCGTCTGACTGGACGCCCATCCCGCCTGCCCAGTGTTCAGACTACCTGTTCAGGAAGTAGCGTTTGTACAGTAGTCTGCACATTGGTTAGGCTGGACGGGGATGCTCGAGACGGTCCGTCGCCATGACGACGGGAGGAGAGCCGCATGACATCATCATCATCATCTGCGCGGGCGATGTCAAAGAAAGTATGAAATACTCAATAAAGTATAAAATGAGAAATGTCTACAGACTTGTCGAATCTCAGCACATCCGAGACGCTGTCGAGATCTCTTCTGAGATATCAAAGCCATTGTTTTTCTTTTGCGTATTCATCTGGGTCTGGTTAAATAAGAGAGATGAGAGAGAAACAAAAAGCCAAAGATAAAACCGCTTCTCAATGGGTCTCATATGAAGATCTTCAGGCTCGTCTTTCACACGCTTACAAACGTCCAGACAAATGAAACCCAGATAAACATGTTTCCACTTAAGACTTTTCCTGGATCAGTGTTTCCTTCTGCCTTCACACACACACACTCACGCACACACAGACACACACACAACACACACACACACGCACGCACACTCACACACACACATCACACACACACACTCACACGCACTCACACACGCACACACACACACACTCACACACTCACGCACACACTCACGCACACACACTCACACACACACACACACACGCACACTCACTCACGCACACTCACACAGACACACAAACACGCACACACACACACACGACACACACACACAAACACGCACACACACACAGACACACACTCACACATACACACACACACACTCACACACACACACAGACACACACACATGCACACACACGCACTCACACACACACACACACACACTCACACACACTCACACACACACACCATTTGGCCGTTGCATTGCATATTGTGTTGTTTTTCCAGCATCTCACGCCATGAAGGCCATGTTTTTAAGATGCTCAAATAAAACCATACACAAACACACATTTCCTACCTTTACAACTGACATAGTGAAAAATCTTTGCTGTGTGTGTGTGCGCGCGAGTGTGTGTGTGTGTGTGTGTGTGCGCGCGCACTTGTGTGCATGCGCGTGTGTGTGTGCATGCATGTGTGTGTGTGTGTGTGTGTGTGTTGTGTTTGATTGACAGGCCTTTGAGGCCATCGGGAGGGTTGCTGGTTCATATGCGTCAAGGTTTTTCTTCATTCATGTCTTTTGTGAGTCACTGGTGCTCGATCTGCATGTGTGATAATAGGAAGCAGATCCAGTATCACCAGCGCTGCCTGCTTCCCCCCAAACCCCCAAAACACATGAGGAGACGAGGGAACTCGCTTTGTGAAAAATCAGGGTGAGCAGAAATACATCTGCACTGAGATGTCAGGAGGAAGTGATGTCACTGAGACGCTGGGTGATGATTTAGACAGAGAGTGATGAGGGTCTCGATGAGGGTGTGTGTGTGTGTGTGTGTGTGTCTATGTGTGTGTGTGTGTGTGTGTGTGAGTGAGTGTGTGTGTGTGTGTGTGTGTGTGTGTGTGTGTGTGTGTGTGTGTGTGTGTGTGTGTGTGTGTGTGTGTGTGTGTGTGTCTGTGTGTGTGTGTGTGTGTGTGTGTGTGAGAGCGTGTGTGTGTTGTGTGTCTGTGTGTGTGTGTGTGTGTGTGTTTTGGTCTGTGTCTGTGTGTGTGTGTGTGAAGGACTCGTCGTGTTCAAGCGTCTCTGCTGCTTTCTGAGCTCATTAGTGACTGTTTTACTTCTGAGTCGGACTGTGTTAGTTTTGGGTCTCTGAGTGCTGGGAAACTGACATCGCCAGCCCACGGTAAAATAAATAGACGAGAGAGAGAGAGAGTGTGTGTGTGTGTGTGTGTGTAGCAGACTTTGTGTTCGTAGTCAGATGAAACTGGACCGCAGCGCCCCCCTCGCTGTCTCTGCCCCACATGCTCCTAGTTAGAGAGACCCAAACCAGCTAACCACACACACACACACACTTTGAAAGTCTCTTGGCGAGTGTGTGTGAGTGTGTGTGACAGGTCAGGCTCTGGTATGCACATGTGTGTGCCAGCTTTACACGAGACGCCTACCTAGACAGCACTTTAAAGCCAACATGGAATCAGAATGCACTATAAATAAACATGTTTATTCATTTTTACTCATCGAGGAGGCATTAAACTCATCAAAAGTGTCAGTAAAGACATTATAATGTTATTTCTATTTCAGATAAATTCCGTTCTTTTGAACTTTCTATTCATTAAAGAATTCTAAAAAATTAAATGTATCAGTTTCCACAAAAATATTGTGCGGCATAACTGTTTTCAACATAATCAGAGATGATTTTGATAAATCAGCATATTATTATGATTTCTGAAGATCATGTGACACTGAAGACTGCAGTAATGATGCTGAAAATACAGAAATAAATTATAGTTTAACAGATATTAAAACATATATTACATTGTAACGATTTTTCACAATATTACAGTTTTAATGTGTCTTTGATCAAATAAATGCAGCTCCGGAGAGCATAAGAGATTTCTGTGCGTTAGTTTAGTATAACTAAAATACTTTAACAGTTTTTATTAATTTTTGGAGATTTTCTTTTTTAAATGTAATTTTAGTTAAAGTTTTAGTTAATTCTTGTTTGGCATTTTTTTTTTTGTATATATTAAAACCACAAAACCAGTCATAAGGGTCCATTGAGATTTGAATAAATAATCTTTCCATTGATGTATGGTTTGTTATGATCGGACAATATTTGAAAGGGTGCAAAAAAATCTAAATATTGAGAAAATCATCTTTAAAGTTGTTCAAATGAAGTTCTTAGCAATGCATATTACTAATCAATAATTAAGTTTTGATATATTTACGGTAGGAATATCTTCATGGAACATGATTTCAATATCCTAATGATTTTTGGCATAAAATAAAAATCAATCATTTTTACCTACAAATATACCTGTGCTGCTTATGACTGCTTTTGTGCTCCAGGGTCATAATTTTAATTTCAATTTTAGTAAATCAAGTTAAAACTGAAAACTGAAAATAATAAATGTTACACTAAATACTATCTGAAATGCTGAAATGTGTTCTTAAACCCGTTAACATGCTGGCTGTTCACTAGTCCTTCTCTTCATATAAACATTGACCCGGCGAGTGTGACGATCAAAGCATGCTTGACGATTGAGTGTAACGAACAGCATCATCCTGAAACCTTTCCTCTCTGAAACACGGAGCACGTGTGGAGAACACAGACTTCCAGTTTCCAGCCAAGAACACGCCGGGGGAAAAAGAGCGTCAAGTCAGCAGAATCCGCCAAAACAGGGCCGGCTTAAAATAACCGAATTGAGATCATTTCTTTTCTATAGCGGAAAACTGCTATAAATAATTCCACATTAAAGCTGAAGGGAAAATGATGATTGGGGAGCAGCAGCCGCGATGGCGCCGCTGTTTGAGCGAAGCACGCGGGACGCTCGAGGCAGCGGTCCAACGTAAATCAAGACAGTGTTGCTTTAACTTTGAAGTGAACGATCAGCGAGTTCATAGAAGCGTCGAGGCTGAAGTGTGTCATTTCTTGCATGTTACTCATCTTAAAAGTGTAGAGTCACACATTGGTAGACTGATTGCTCCTAATGTTTCAAAATCACTGTTTGAGCACTTTTTCCCTGTTTAAAGAGGTCATCGGATGCACATTTTCCACAAGTTGATATTATTATTTAGGGTCTTAATGAAAATCTGTAACATAGTTTGGTTAAAACTTCTCAATGGTAGTGTAAAAAACTTTTTAAACCTATCAAAAACAGCTATTTTTAGAGCAAGCCGTATTGTGTGATTCTCCTTTAAATGTTAATGAGCTCTGCTGACTCCGCCCCTCTCTTCCGAGCTGCTCTCTGAGGGACTGTTTACTTTAATGTTAATGAGCTCTGCTGACTCCGCCCCTCTCTTCCGAGCGACTGTTTACTTTAATGTTAATGAGCTCTGCTGACTCCGCCCCTCTCTTCCGAGCTGCTCTCTGGGGGACTGTTTACTTTAATGTTAATGAGCTCTGCTGACTCCGCCCCTCTCTTCCGAGCGACTGTTTACTTTAATGTTAATGAGCTCTGCTGACTCT
>CM049797.1:10865449-10870449 GCA_027422405.1 Ptychobarbus kaznakovi
AAGATTTTTGCTCCAAAAGTGAAAGTTTTTTTTTAATAGGAGTTTTTGTCCTAACTAGCCGTCGCAGCTGGAACAACAACATACAAACTAATGACAGTGATAATCTCAGGTACTGGTTATGTGCTTTATTCAAACTTAAACGTGTCTAATATGAATTTGAATATTGACCGTTATAGCCAACAACAGATAGTTTACCTCAGATCTTGTAAATAAGATGTACGTTAAAACTGCGAACCAACAAGCGTATTCCATGACAAAGACGGTCTCAGTCACTCAGTATGTACTTATAATAATGTTAAAAATGTTTTTTTATTTATGAATTAGATTATAAATATAATAATTTCGTTGCGAGAGCAGTGCGCTTCCAGGGAGGCTCCGCCCACACTCTCTACTGATTGGCTGTGGCGAGAGCAGTGCACTTCCAGAGAGGCTCCGCCCACACTCTCTTCTGATTGGCTGTGGCGAGAGCAGCGTGCTTCCAGCGAGGCTCCGCCCACACTCTCTTCTGATTGGCTGTGATATTTGATTGATTCTGTCACGTGTAGTTAGGACACGGTGTTAGTGGGCTAGTTCACCCAAAAATGTAATTTCTGTCATTAATAACCTGGTTCATCTCCAGAACACGTGACGATATTGTTGATGAAATCCGAGAGATTTCTCCATAGACAGCAAGGTAACTAACACCATCAAGGCTCAGAAACATAGAAAGGACATCGTTAAAATAATCCATACGTAATTTTACGAAGCTATAAGAATACTTTTTGTGCGCAAAGAAAACAAAAATAATGA
The DNA here is from genome assembly GCA_027422405.1 of Ptychobarbus kaznakovi. Classification (NCBI taxonomy): domain Eukaryota; kingdom Metazoa; phylum Chordata; class Actinopteri; order Cypriniformes; family Cyprinidae; genus Ptychobarbus; species Ptychobarbus kaznakovi. The sequence goes on from CM049797.1 coordinate 10,866,239, forward strand.
TTTTTTCAACAATTAGTCTCCTCCACGTCACCCTGTAGCGCTATTCATGAGAGTATCACATATGTACACGACATGCGGATATGCTGTTTACATTAGGGCTGTCAAAAAATAATCGAATTTTGAATATTCGTCAAATCCATATTCGAATGCAAACGTTGCGTTAGAGTTTCAGGTGTCTGTCAGGCTGCTTATCAGTGGAGCACGAGATGTGGTGATGTAGGTAGGTGTCATTGCATTTTAATGCTTTTTTTAGCCTGTCCAGTTGAACCCACTGGATACGTTAAAATACTGCAGGAAAAAAGAGAACATCAATGCGGAGACGATGTTGTTTATGTCAAAACTGGAACCAAGCCGCCATCTCCAACTTATCGTCAGTGGGTTTTTGACCTTCTTTTTGCCTTCAAACTTGAAAAGATTAAATTTGGAGTTCGATTGAAACCCGATCTTTTTATAAAATCACATTTTTGGACCATTTTAAGGAAGCAGGTTTTGAATAAAATGTTTTGTGTGTGCTTTTTTCTTCTTGCTTGATATTTATATATCTATCTGTATGCTTATAGTACTGTAAGTAACGTTTATAGGTATATGGCCATTTACTATCCTTATTTGTTTTATTGTTTTTCATTTAGTGTTTAATAGATTGATACTTGTATTGTGCCTTGAGATGTTTGTTTTTCTTTGATAAAAAAAAAAAACTGGAACCAAGCCGTTCACACAGAACGCATATTAACGCATTTTCTATAGACATCTATCAGCGTTGCACTCGCGAGTCGGATATTTAAAAAGCCATTTGAAGTTATTACTAGTTCAACTTTGAAAGGACATTTCTCCACACTTTATGGCGGCACGGGTCTCTAACCATTCTACAGCATCTCATGTTTTTAAATGAAAAAGTAATGTTACTCTTTGTGATTGGTTTTCTGTGCTTTGTATTAAACTGTGTGTATACATGATGCTTTTTGTTTCTGATTCTTTAAGCAACTTAATTATACATGGTTAAACATTATTTTAAAGATTATGCACATAGTGGTGTTATTGTTTTTAAAGAAGCATGCATTAGTAATATTTAGCTCGATGCGCCCTCTTGTGGCCTCAGGAGAGAAGACAAAATATATTTTTCCTTCTAACTGAAATCATGCCTTTTAAATTCAAATATAATTCAAATTTTGATCATATTTAAGTACTAAATTTGAATTTAATTTTCAGCCATTTTGACAGCCCTAATATGCGTTGTTTACACTTTGATCTGAACGTACACTTCATATTCAAAACAGCGTTATAGGGTGACGTGGAGGAGACTAATTGTTGAAAAAAGTGTTTTATCTCTTTAATTATCCTTAACAAAATACATATCTTAACAGAAAAATGATTTCTTAGCTCTTGCATGAGCGATCTTGTTTCAACGGGTTTGTGTTGCTTGATAATATTAATAATAATAATAATATTTTTTTGTCTCTTATAAATGTACAGTTGATAGTAGCTTGAGTTAAGATGCAGATGCACATTTTTGCTCATTATCAAAATTATGACATAATTCTTTATTATTTTATTTTGTATTATTAATCATTGGTCTTCAATAGTACCATACATTTAAATCATGATAATCACAGTTAAAACCACACATAGCACCGTAGTAAGAATATAGCTTTATGGTTTTTAGGTATTTTATGAAAATGCATTTAGTATGAAATGCACACATGCTGTAGCTTAATCAAAATACTGTAATATTATATTCCCTTTAATACAATAATACAGCACAATGCGAATTTGGCTTTTAAGACATTATGGAATCCTTCATATGGTTTTGAAATTATATCGTGATAATTATCGTTATGGATTTATGGCTCAGACCCTACACTACAGTATCAGACCTCTTAACTAGCTTAACCAGCACTAACCAGTATGTGGTGTGTGGTGTGTAACCCATCTCTCGGGCGGGTTATATCTGAATGCTAGCTTAACCAGCACTAACCAGTATGTGGTGTGTGGTGTGTAACCCATCTCTCGGGTGGGTTATATCTGAATGCTAGCTTAACCAGTATGTGGTGTGTGGTGTGTAACCCATCTCTCGGGCGGGTTATATCTGAATGCTAGCTTAACCAGCACTAACCAGTATGTGGTGTGTAAAACCATCTCTCGGTGTTATATCTGTGCTAGCTTACCAGCATCTCTCTCTCGGGTGGGTTATATCTGAATGCTAGCTTAACCAGCACTAACCAGTATGTGGTGTGTGGTGTGTAACCCATCTCTCGGGTGGGTTATATCTGAATGCTAGCTTAACCAGCACTAACCAGTATGTGGTGTGTGGTGTGTAACCCATCTCTCGGGTGGGTTATATCTGAATGCTAGCTTAACCAGCACTAACCAGTATGTGGTGTGTGGTATGTAAACCCATCTCTTGGGTGGGTTATATCTGAATGCTAGCTTAACCAGCACTAACCAGTATGTGGTGTGTGGTGTGTAACCCATCTCTCGGGTGGGTTATATCTGAATGCTAGCTTAACCAGCACTAACCAGTATGTGGTGTGTGGTGTGTAACCCATCTCTCGGGTGGGTTATATCTGAATGCTAGCTTAACCAGCACTAACCAGTATGTGGTGTGTGGTGTGTAACCCATCTCTTGGGCAGGTTATATCTGAATGCTAGCTTAACCAGCACTAACCAGTATGTGGTGTGTGGTGTGTAACCCATCTCTCGGGTGGGTTATATCTGAATGCTAGCTTAACCAGCACTAACCAGTATGAGGTGTGTGGTGTGTAACCCATCTCTCAGGTGGGTTATATCTGAATGCTAGCTTAACCAGCACTAACCAGTATGTGGTGTGTGGTGTGTAACCCATCTCTCGGGTGGGTTATATCTGAATGCTAGCTTAACCAGCACTAACCAGTATGTGGTGTGTGGTGTGTAACCCATCTCTCGGGTGGGTTATATCTGAATGCTAGCTTAACCAGCACTAACCAGTATGTGGTGTGTGGTGTGTAACCCATCTCTCGGGTGGGTTATATCTGAATGCTGATGACGGAGCTGAACTGAACCTGTAACGTCTGATCTAAGGTCAGTTCTAAGGTAAAGCTTGTGCTGGATCTGAGAGGAGCATGAGAACACACCTGGCCCTGGATCAGTTGATAAGGGCATGAAGATAAGGAATAAGAGACACAGATGAGCATGATTAACACTCAATATGCAGAGAGATATGAAAATAGTCTTTATGAAGTCTAGTTGACCCCCTTCACCTGATTGCCGGCCACTTTCTTGTTCGCCTGACTGCTTCTCTGCTGAGCGCTACACAGAACAGAGTTCAGCGTACATCAGCGCTATACATGCTGCACGATACAGACAGTGCTAACATGCCTGATACTGCCTACATTCATATTCAGTACTCATAACATTATATTACATGTCTTATTATTTATCATTCATATTAACATCATTTCATGTTAGTAATAATATTAATTATTATTATTATTATTGAAAAAATATATTATTTCTAATTCATATTAATATAATTTAATGTTAGTAATAATATTAATTATTATTATTATTATTATGATTGAAAAAATATATTATTTCTAATTCATATTAATATTATTTAATGTTAGTAATAATATTAATTATTATTATTGAAAAAATATTATTATATTATTTACAATTTAATGTATAATGCTAATAATGATATACATACTCATTATTATTATATATTTATTAGTAATATAATATAATTTAATGTTAGTAATAATAGTTATAATAACTATATATATATTTTTTTTATATTTTATTTTGTATTATTTTTTTTAGTGATAATACTACTACTACTACTAATAATAATATATTTTTCTTATATTACATTTGTTATTATTTAAGATTAATATTAGTATAATTTAATGTTAGTAATAATAGTACTTATTATTATGTTATCTATAATTAATCTGAACATTTTAATGTTAGTAATAATAATAATAATATATACATAATCATAATCATTATTATTATTATTATTATATTATTTATTATTAATATTATTATAATTTAATGTTAGTAATAATAGTTATAATAATTATATATTTTTTAATTATTTTATATAATTTATTTATTATTAATATGAATAGTTTATTGTTAGTGATAATGCTAATAATAATAATAATATTTTATTCTTATATTAAATGTTATACTTTCAAAATAATATTAATAACATTTAATGTTAGTAATAATAG
>CM049797.1:10875449-10880449 GCA_027422405.1 Ptychobarbus kaznakovi
GCACGCACACACACACACACATGCACGCACGCACACACACACACACTCACACATGCACGCACGCACGAACGCACGGACGCACGCACACACACACACACACGCACGCACGCACGCACGCACGCACGCACACACACACACACACACACACACACACATGCTCAGACACAGGGATGCAGTGAACAGTGATCAGCGGTAGAAATGAGTGAACGTGTTAAGAGTCCTTGTGTGGATTCACACTGACGGCCCTCAACCTTCACAACACAGCTGCATAAATGCTCCTTTATATCATATCATAAAACCACATCAAATCAAATGACATTACTGACAGTGCACACTTCATCCGACGTGAAAGGAGAATTCATGCAGCTCTCTTTTCATTTCTATCAAGCTCCAAAAACGACTTAAAACCAACCGAATTATTGCATTTTCCTCATTTATGAATCAAGTTTAAATTCATATTGCACCTTGATGCATGCATGTTTGAATACGCTTCAATCTGAAGCGAATAACGACTTCATTTTAGATCCGTTCCTCACATAAATTCATGCATAATTCATGCTATTTTTAATAAATTATGTTTTTGTGAGGATTTAGGGAGTTCTTCAGAAAATCTCCTTTAAGGATAAAAACAACGACATGCGAGTTTGCATGAGCCGTTTCTGGTTTCAGGCACAAAACGTTCAGTCCAAATCCACAAAAGGCAGAATGCAATGTTAGAGGGGTGATGAAATGATAAAAGAGGTAGAGAAAGAGGGAGCGAGAGAGATGTTCTGACGGGTATAGTCTGCTGGTGCCAGAAGATCTTCCAGCATGAAGCATCAGTTTTTCCATGAATGTCAAACATAAGAGACGAGCCACAATGACGCTAGAACTAAAACACACACACACATCCGACAGAAAACACAATAACTGAGAAACGGCAAAAACTGGGCCGAACCGGAGAGCATGCGTTGTTAACACAAACTCAAACTGAGGAGTTTGGATGAAATCTCTACGCTTCGGGCTGGAAAAAACACACAATACTTAGTAAATTAAACTGACACAGACAAAATAAACCAGGGTGAGAGGTAAGGATAGACCGATAGCTGCTGGACTGATGGAGTACACTTCTATAATGCACTAATGCTGTGTTAAAGTTATTCATTAGTGCTTCTTACTGTAAGAACATGTGCTACCGCATCAGTTCAATGCACAGATAGTGTGTTAAAAGCACTTAATAGTTCATTTACATGAGCTAAATATGACTATATCCCTAAACAGACGGTACTGTAGATCCTACACGAGTTTAGTATGATGTGATCTGATCTTTAACAGAGCATTGACAAGCAATGCCACACATTCTCTCTGAAACAAGGAGAAAAACGGGGTTTCATGCAAAAACTACAACAATAAATTCTGCTTAAATATGCACACTAATCTGATTTTAATCATCTCTGTGCAGTGTTTACAATCTGATCTCTTCAGCACATCCGTGTTGCATTTGATCACTGAAATTAAAACAATAAATAAAATGAAACTAAACACAAACAAATAAAAACTAAAACGTTAGAAAATAATGCCTTGACAACACACTCAGAATAAACAGAAGCACTACTATTAATAAAATACAATTAAAGCTTAAATATTAAAATATTACAAAAGTAAACAATTAAATGACTAAATCTGAAACGAAAGCTAAAACAGCAGGGATTTAGAAATTATAAATAAAACTGAAAATATTAATAAATACTATAGAAGATACTACAAAACAACATATGGACAGATTCATAAACGTGAAGAAATATAACTTAAGAGACAAATATTTATGACTGAATCTTAATTACACAAACGTCTAACGTATCAACACAATCCCACAATGCACCGCACTGCACACGCAGAATGAGGAGAGCAGATAATGATAACGAAGCTGAAATCATAACGCAGAAATCATCATCTACACACCTTTCTCTCTATGACACGAGGGCGAGTACGTGAAGACCCTACAAGCATGAACACAGATCATGTCAAGTCCAGCCATCGGTCTATCCGTACGCCACAGACAGACGAGGACGAGCGGAGCTGCGTTACGCTTTACCTTCTCACTACATTTGCGAATGGTGGAGGTGAGTTCGCTCACAACCATATCTATACATGTCAGGCACGGCCCGTTTAGCTTTTGGATCTGCTTTTTCACTATGGCCTCGAAGGCCAGGTCGGGGGTGAACAGGCCCGTCCTGTGGAGGAAGTCATGGAGGAAGAAGAAGAGAGAGAGGTGGAAGAACGACAGACAGCACAGAGGAAAGAGAAGGCAAGTGAGACATGTGAGACAAGTGAGACAGAAGCCTCCAGAACCCCGCTGAGCGGACCGAAGGCAGTCCCAGAGCTTCTTGTATTGTTCTTCAGCGCTCGCGGGAGCACAGACTGCCTTCAGCCCGCATCTCAGCCTCCCTGGACACCTCTGCCGCTCGAAAGCAGAGCGCTCGGGACGCGGAGGTCTGCTAGAGGAACACAGCACAGTTTGGGTGCTGATGTGCATCGCTCTGCTCTGGTAAAAACCTGTTCGCTTGTTAATCATGACGATGGTGCGTTCACGTCATGTTGGGAAGATCTCAAAACGATGAGGAAGATATGATGGATGTTATAGATGCATGTGTATTAATAGTGAAATTATTGAAATCATATATGTTAAAAATACCATCGGGGGGGGGGGGGGGGTCATCTTGTAATGTAACCCAGAAATGTATAACGGTGTAAAACAAACTGTAAATTTCACTAAAAAACAATAATCAAATGACACATTGAATTAAACGTGAAATTCAGAAGTCAAAAGATTTACTCGTTTTAAAATAGTGTTTTTTTGGCAAATGTAGTTTTTTACTATTGAAAACTTTGTTTTTTATGATACATTTTAAGTTTAGGTTTATTGCATTATTTTTGCGTAAAAAAAAAAGTACAAAATGAAAACAATATTTAAAAAAATATGAAATACATTACAAATATACATATAAATGACTGAAACTGAAACTAAATAGAAGAAATATTAAAAAAACTAAAGCACAACGATAAAAATAAATAAATTTAAATAAATGTTTGATGAGCCTCGGCCCATCTCTATTTCTGCGACTTGTAACAAGCATGTTACAGATCTGATGCCAATTAACCTAATTAGCTGCTAGATGTTCTCCCAGCGGAATCTTTTCAGATGTCTTGCTTTGTCAGCCATTTTAAACTGTTTTGAGACCTGTAGCAGGCACCAAATCTAGCTCATTTAGTGGATAAACGTGTCAAATTTCTCCGTTTAAACATGTGTTATGTTCTCTATGTTCTATTGGGAATAAAATATTGGCTCGTGTGATTTAAAGTCTTTCAGTTTTCATTTTATAAAAAAAAAAGTCCCGGCATTTCCAGAATTCAGGTTGTAGCAGAAATGTGTTAAAACATGAAAATGACAAAAAAAAAAAAATTATTTTTTTTTTTAATGTGTAAAAAAAAAAATGATTCTTTAGAAAATACAGTTTCAGTCTTTCGACTTAAAATTTTACATTTAATTCAATGTGCTAAATTTAGTAGCAATTTTTGAGTGAAAGTGAAAATCATGTTTTTTTATTTTTTATGATGGTCTGTTATAAAGATAAAAAGCAGCTTGAAATGATTACAGTTATTGATTTTGTACTGTAATTTTAAGTGCAATCTGGTGTTAATTTCACAGGTTTTTTACCAGCATAAAAGAGTGAACTTGGCTCATCTAGCAGAGAAGCCTCAGCGTCCGCAGCCCTCCCTCCGTACACAAGCTAAAGCAGCCATTCGACCCAGAATGCCTCTGTGCACAGCCGCAGGCACACAAACACACACAGAGCACTGGTTTGGGTCCAAGCCTCCAGCGGGCCTTTACCTTCTTGGTACACTGTCTAACGGTATTGACTAGCTCAGAAATGACCATGTCCACACATTTCTGGCACGGCTCTTTAATCTTCCCAATCTGCCGTTTCACAATGGTCTCAAAGGCCATGTCCGGCGTGAAGAGCCCGGTTCTGGCCGGACGGGACAGAACGACCGGCGGAGGAGAGAAAGAAAGAAAAGGAGAGATTGGGCGGAAAGAAGAGTGTTAATCCAAAAGAGCTGAAATAATGGCTCCAAACGTCCAGCGCTCAACTGATAGCTTTAAAGTATGTAAATGTATCAAATTAAGTAATCAGTGCAATCATTTAATTATCTCTGACGCTCAAAGCTGAGATGAGTGAGAAAGGAGAAATCGGGTGTGTGTCGTATTATTAATTTAGCACGTTAAATATTAAAAATATTGCAATATGGTTCACATTTAAACATATTTAATTAAGTTTCATTATTGAACTGTCAAGATGTCTGAAATATCAAAACACCTTTGTTTTAAGGTGTCCTTGTTACATGTGCTTACTAATATAATAACAATTAATTATGCATAAAGTAGCACTAAGCCTAAACATAAGTAAGTGCATGCAGTGCATTAATATTACTCGTTACTTAAATGTATAATTACACTGTAACAACGACACCTTAAAATAAAGTCGAACCGTTTGTTTTTATTACTTAATGCATTTTGTTTTAATGCAAAAAAGATAATATGCAACAAAAATTGGAAACACTATAATTTAATTAATTAATTAACATGAACTAATAATGCAAAATAAATTTTATTTATTAATTGAGTTAATGTTAGTTACAACTTGTTTAATAATGTTTACTAATGGGACTTTGCATAAAAAACTAAATTCGTTAACTATAAAATATAATATTAATGAATAATATTAAGTAAAAAATAAATCAAAATTCGAAAATGAAAATATTTCAGAAATAATTTTCACTCAAAATGATGCTAGTAAATTTCAATTACAAAGAATACTGTGATTAATAGTAATAAATGATGAATAAATGTAAAGTTAAACCCTGAATTAGACATGAAAATTATTATTGGAGTGTTTTCTTTATGAAATATTATATTTCTGAAATTTGAGTTTGAATTGAATTGAATGAGTTACTTCTAT
>CM049797.1:10885449-10897949 GCA_027422405.1 Ptychobarbus kaznakovi
TTTTTATAACTCATCCGTTTAAATTATATTAAACCTTAAAGTTCTGCATAATTAAGGGCGTGGCCACTTGAGTGACAGGTGGATTGCCGCTGCTGTTGTGCTAGGTGGGCGTGGTTTCAGCAACCAGCTCCACCCACATCCCGCCTTTTTGCCCATTTTCGATTATACGGGAGTGACGGGCTGCCAAGATGGCGACGGCCGGCTCCGCCCACTTTGAGCTTCAAAAATCCTCTTCAGAAACCTACGGGTGACGTCCACGTTTTTTACAGTCTATGATTTTGATGCATGTCGCTCTGTCTCTATTTGTATCTTGCCTAATTAATATTCATGAGCTTGGCGTTTCCTCACTCCGCCCCCACAGCTGCTGTAGTACTCTACTGTGTGTATGAGGCCGAAACGAACCAAACAGAGAGCTTAGGTTGATGTTCACACACTTCAGCTGTCTGATTGCTGTAGGTGTCACCTGGTTGAGGGCTTTCTGGAGGAACGCCGTTCCCATGCGGTCGGCCAGGTGTCTGTAACTGGAATGAGACAGAAAAAACTTCCTCTCCGCCGCCATAGCAGCGTTAATGTCCTTCTTCCCATCGATGTCTTTCTGACTGCGGTTCACCACACCGATGTACCCTGCAGACACACAAACACACCAGCGCTAGATGGGGAAAGTGACTGCAGATCATTTGATCTCGGGATAATGTGGTGAGAAACGTTCGGGTTCATGATGAGATCTCTGATTGCAGCACAGTCAATAATCAAAGAAACTCAAATGTGACCCGGGAGCACAAAACCAGTCATAAGGGTCAATTTTTTGACATTTAGATGTATGCATCACCTGAAAGCTGAATAAATAGCTTTGCATTGATGTATATGATTTGTTATGATAGGACAATATTTGAAAGGGTGCAAAAAAATCTAAATATTGAGAAAATCATCTTTAAAGTTCTTAACACAGAATAACGCTGCGTGTTTCAAAGCACTTCAGGGGAGCTTTATAGCTGTGCACTACTTTACCATAGTAAACCACAATAACATAGTTACTAGTATGAGTACAAAGTTACTAGTAGCTGTAGTTTATAATTTTTTTTATTATCAAAAACTAGACTTTAACATTGTCCAAAGAAAGCACAGAGTGATAAAAAATATATTTTTGTTTTACTTTTTTTGCATAAATGTAAAATATCAAATGAATTTAATTTAAATAAATTTTAGTTTTATTATTTAAAAAATAATAATTTGATATATTTTAATTAAATATAATTGGAAATAATGCAGTATTTACTTTTTGCACCACAGCCCTCAATCAAGTTCGTTAATTAAATCAAAAATATGTAACATTTCAAATAAGTAATTTTAGAAAATAAAAATAAAACACTCGCTAAAATTTTTATATTTTATTTGTTTGCCTTTATATGTTGACTATTATCCAACATTAGTGAATCGTGAACATACAGATGTGTTGTTAAATTATTTAAATATTAATGTCATTAATATTATTAATAAATTAAATGAAATATAATTCAAATAATTAATTTCTGAGGAACGAGGAACATAAGTGTCTGGCACAGTTGTGAAACAAAGCATTAGAAACTGTTGTGAAGTACGTGTGAGTTGAAGAAACGTGATTTTGAGGGCACTAAGATTATTATATTGGATTATGTATTCTCATGTTTTGATGAAGATGCTCACCTCTCCGAAGCGGCAGCAGCTTGTTCTCCAGAATATCCCGAGCGTCGGTGCCTTCATCCATTAGATCGAGTTTAGTGATCACACCGATCGTCCGCAGACCTGCTCACACACACACACACACACACACACACACACACACACACACACACACACACACACACACACACACACACACACACACACACACACACACACACACACACACACACACACACACACACACACACACACACACACACACACACACACACACACACACACACACACACACAACACATAAGAGCACAAGCACGTCTGACCCGTCTGCAAACAGCACACATGGTGAAACCAACTTAACCTGTTAACTGTCAGATCCACTTGTTGAGTATAGGCCTGAAAATTACTTTTCCAACTTTAATTGTTATACGTTTTAGCAGAGCAGAGACTTAAGGTTGATCTCTTTTTAAGGAAGACACTTGGCAGAATATTGTAGAGGTGAAAAAAGTAATAAAAAGTATATTGCAAAAAAATGTATGTATTTAAATATTTATATATAAAATATAAAATATATATTTTACAAAACATGTTTTGCTCTAAAACTGCTGGAGAATCAAAAACAAACATCCGAAGAAGTTGTGTTCTTTGAGGTTGATATCTCAAAAAATGAGCTTTCAGATAAATTTTGTTTGGGCGCAGTACCAAGCCATTAGTGACCATATAAGGGCGTCTCCATTTCCATATATGGGTTGAGTGATCTGAAACTTGTCTTTCCTTATTTTTCTCAATATTTATGACGTGGACATCACATTCAGAAGTATTAAGGGTAGTATGGCAGTATTTGATTTCAATTCAACCTCTAAAAAAACACATAAAAGACATGCGACAAGAACCCTGGACGTATGTTATAGTTTACGCTGCACCAAACATTGAGAACCTAATGTTTTTTATTTATATTCAAAACACTTTTAGTTAACTTTTGAACACTTGACATGAACATGAATGGAGATTTTTCATGATTTTATATATGTATCACTATTTATGGTCAGAACTCGCTCTCTGAGTCAGATGCGTACTCTTCTTACACATTAATAAATTACAGTTGCTCTGTAAAATCTTTCAAAAATCAGTCACCAGATATGAAAACTAGAGTCTTTAAGCTTTCAAACGAAAAATCGTTTGTCACGATTGCTTTAGGTTCAGACTAAGATATTACTGTTTAAAACATGTACTGGCAAGTGGACCCGCCGGTGGGTCCGTGAAAATTAACAGGTTTTAAAGCTGCTTCCAGTTTCTGTGGGTCTTAAAAAGCCATTTTCACAAATTAAGGCCTTAAAAGAGTCTCAAATCAGAGCTCAAAAGTCTTGAATTCATAAAGTAATGGCATTAAATATTGTATACATTGCAAAAATGTCTTGTTTTTCAGTCCAAATATCTAAACATCCTTAAATCAAGATACATTTACTGGAGATGCAAAATGGAAGATATGAAGAAATTAAATGAAATTAATGTTTATGCTTAAAACAAGAACAAATATCTGTCAATGGGGAATGAAAACTTGTGTTCCCTTTGAATTAAGTAGATTTTTCTGACAGATAATTATTCTTGCATTTACCGTAATACAACCTTCAGACACCCTGCTAATTAATATGATGGTGCTCAAAACTAATTGTGCCCAGAATATATTTTATATATATGCTAATGCTAAATATATGTTGCTCAAAACTAATTGTGGCCAGAATACTAGATGCATAGCTTCATGCATAAATAAATATGTTTCTAACAGTGTATTTCTTATAATAAGAAAAGATGCCAGTCTTAGTTAAAGTCTAAATACACAAAGTAGTAAAAAATAGATTTATGTATGTTAGGGCAAGAAAATAAATTTACATTGTCTTACAGTGCATTTTTTGATCATTTTGCATAAAAAATAGATTGCTGATGTTTATATCATTTTACATATATGATGCAATTCTGCACAAGTGTTTTGTCATTTTACTATTAATTATGCATACAAAATAAGAGTCTTTATTTATTCATATATTGTGTATATATGTTCACACAATACACACACATTCAGTAACTTTAATATATGCATACAAAACACACAAATCAGTTTATATATACATTGATACATTAATAATATCTATTATATTAATATGTATATAAATACACACACATTCAGTATATATTTAAAATATATTATATATGAATAAAAACACACAAATTCAGTATATATTTTGAATATATAATATATTAATAATATCTATTTATTAATATTAATATATTTTATATTATATATAAATACATTTAATATACAAATATAACATGTTTTTCTTAAATATATACATGCATGTGTTTGTATTTATGTATACATAATAAATATACACATATATTATGTAAATAAAAACTCTAATTTTGAAATAGATTAATCGTGATTAATAGTTTGACGGCACTAGTGTGAACATTAAGTTTTTCTTCAAATGTGACATATGTGAATGCATTTTCTTGGACTGAAATATATAGAGGGCAAATCTATATTTTTAAATGCTTAAAAAATATATACATTTAACATATATTTTCAAAAAGTATAACAAATATTTTGAAACATATTTTCAACAAAAATAAATCATATTTCACATGGTAAAGAAATTCTGTGAAAATTCTGTGAACGTTAACGTTATATTTTTAATATTGACTGAGTAAGGCCATGTCAAATATTTAAATTATAGTGAAAACTAATGTTAGGATTAGAGGTGGGCATAGATTATTTTTTTTTATCTAGATTAATCTAGATTATCTTGGATTAATCTAGGAATTAATCTAGATTAAAATGGCTCATTTGAATTCTGCCGAAGGCATTCAGGCTCATTTGAATTCTGCCGAAGGCAAATAATGACAGAATAAAAGTAAGTCTACCAAATAATGAGAACGGGTTTCTCAAGCCAGTGGCGCAGTCTTTGAGACGGGTTTCAGCCAGGTGGCGCATCTCCTGTTTCCAACCAGGGGCTCACAAACTTTAATTTCCAAATCCCGTCACAAACTTTAATCTCTTCCCGAAAAAACTCCCAATCCCACGAAAAAACTGGAGGAAAATTCCACTCCCGGAAGAATGACCACTCCCATTCCCTCCCACTCCCGGAAGAATGACTCCCATTTTTTTTTTTTTTTTTGCCCTCCCACTCCCGTGTTTTTTTTTTTTTTTTTTTTTTGCCGATAACTGTCAATTACAGTAAAAATATAGTACAGATCACAGCGTGCCCACCTTATTAGTTGAATAAAAACCCAAAATGTCGTTTTTTGTTATTATATTGAACTGAAAGCCATCTTATTATGCACAGTGTTGCACAGATTAAATTTCATGTAAATCATCCATGCTAAAACACGTCTTCTATTTTATTTTTTTTTGTCATTTCACATCTCTATCTATATTTTTCTATGATATATTTTTCTATGTATTTTTAGTATTTTTATTCGATATATTCGTTTCGAAGTTTCTCGCTCAAGATCACATGAGACCTAAAGCGCATCCTGTTTGCTTAAAAGCGCAACGTTTCGTTGTTATTCTGAGTGCACACAAATAAACGTACTCTTTACAGATTCGAAAGATGTATTAGGCTACTTTTATCTGTATGACCAAGAATGACGGAGATTTTAAGTGCAAGTGAGCGCACCGGAGCCTGTCCTGCAGCAAACGCGCTTCCACACAAACACTTCAATAGCGCACATTTCTCTAGGTTAACATCATATTGAGCGGCCATGTAAAGTTGCTACTACATACATCTTTCAGATGAAAAGCCATATTTGAGGTTGATAAATGATAGGTGAGCGTTTGGATGTCCTGCCCGATTGTATTACCACATAGACCAGCCGTTAACAATCTGTCCATCACGGACTGCGAGCCTCTAGTTCGAAGACTCGTTCTCGCCCCCTACAGTGCAATTCGGCTAGGTATACATCCGCGCTAAAATATCAGGGTGAAAGTCATCATAGCTTGCGTAGTATAGACCCAGCTCCCAACCCAACTTTGAGAATAGATTAACGGCGATATTTTTTTTATCGCCGATAAGAGTCTCACGTTAACGCAGCACGTTAACGCCGATAACGGCCCACCACTAGTTAGGATTCAAACTTTGATGCTTGTTATCTCATAATTAGATTTTGAGACTTTAGCCTGGATTTCACAGAGAGGGTCACATATATTTGACTTTTTTTTGCTGTTTTGGTGGCCATAATACAGAATAATGTATTTTCTGGTTGAGTTTTTTACTCATTAACGCCAGTGTTTAATATGAGCCGGACTGCATCACACAAACAGCATTTGTGGACATAATCAGAGCATTTACTGTGTTTTATCAGCTGCTTACACACAAAATCTGTCCTTGAAGCTGTCACTCAAACAGAAGCATGCACCAAATCTGCAAAACCAGACACTAATTATCAGCCTCTGACTAAACTACACACAAATCTAACAGGGATTAATATTACGGCAAACGTGTGCTTTTGAGTCGTGTTTTAGGGGTGTGCGATATATATCGTCTGCGATAATATCGTAATTGTTGTTTTAACGATGTGCAATTTGACAATATCGAGTATTTTGCAAAACTCCAACTAGCAATAAGTTAAAATTAAGAGACTTACGTTTTAGACACCATATTACCGACAAAAAATAATTCCAAACAGCTACAGCGATGTTTTGAGTCTCAGTGATTCGTTCCTGAATGATTCATTCATTTAAATGATTCGGTTCAGTCGCAACGACTCACTTGTTAAATGATTCATTCGTTTAAATGATTCGGTTCAGTCGCAGTGACTCACTTGTTAAATGATTAATTCGTTTAAATGATTCGGTTCAGTCGCAATGACTCACTTGTTAAATGATTCATTCGTTTAAATGATTCGGTTCAGTCACAGTGACTCACTTGTTAAATGATTCATTCGTTTAAATGATTCGGTTCAGTCGCAGTGACTCACTTATTAACAGTGACTTTCTGCCACCTGCTGGCGGTTTAATTTCACATTTAAGGTCTATTTTCATTTTAAAAATCATTTTAAATATCAGTATTCAATGTTTTATGTTTAAAATGTCAAAAATTATGCATTTGTAACTGGTTAAAGCACTCCATGTCCCTCTAAGCTGCATTAAACAGTGTGTGAACACATCTAAACACCTTCATATGCAGCTTCTGCAGAGATTAATGTTAATAATACTGATTTAATTTGTTTGGGATCAGCCTAAATGTGTATTATATTAATTGACTGGTTAAATGTAACAATTTGACTCAAAAGATGTACACCTTTAGAAACAAAATGGCTTTATTAAAGGTAAAAATCTAATTTAAACTTAAATGAAAAGATTAATTAATCTCTGATGTGAACTGAGCACACAGAATATGAAGAATATCATAAACTGCAGCTGTGCACGGTATTCAGATATCAGCACAATAACACACTCGGCAAAATATCGTCTAATTATCGTTATTGTAAAAATCTAAATAAAATATTGCACACCCCTAATTCGTGTTTGTGATGTTTTGAATGCAGTGCTTGGTTTTGCATCTCGTGTGTGCCGTTCTTGAATGTGTGTGTGAGGTTTTGATAATGTGTGTGAGCTAACTGTAGTGTGTGTTCCAGACCACACGCACCCTGCGGGTCGACTTCTTTGGCGATCTTCAGGGCGTCGGAGTTGGCGAGGTCGGAGTTGGCGGGCGACACGGCCAGCAGCAGACAGTTGTCTTTGGTCACAAACTGCATCAGCATGTCTTTGATCTGGTGCTCGATGTCTGCGGGCTGATCTCCCACCGCCACTTTAGTCATTCCCGGCAGATCCACCAGAGTCAGGTTCAGCACTGCGCACACAACACACACAGTCACGACAGTCATTCCTCACAATGCACGCCGTCAATACACATGCATAGAGTCTACAATACTTAAAAACTACCACTAAATGATTAATCACATACAAAATAAAACATATATGTGTATATATAAATGCACACACATGCAATGTATACATTAAAGAATAGTTTTATGTTTATATATTTATGTATAATATAATGTAAATACGTCATTCTAAATATATACTGTATGTGTTTGGATTATTTTATATATATATGTGAGCCTGGAGCAAACGCAGTCATAAGCAGCACGGGAATATTTGTAGCAATAGCCAAAAATACATTGTATGGGTCAAAATTATAATTTTTATTTTACGCCAAAAATCATTAGATATTAAGATCATGTTCCATGAAGATATTTAGTAAATTTCCTACCGTAAACTTATTTTTGATTATTAATATGCATTGCTAAGAACTTAATTTGAACATCTTTAAAGGTGATTTTCTCAATATTTTGATTTTTTTGCACCCTTTCAAATATTGTCCTATCATAACAAACCATACATCAATGGAAATATTATTTATATGCACCTTTTGTGCTCCATGGTCACAAATATACATAATACATATACACAGCACACACACATATATTATGTAAACAAAAACTTTATGAGTTCCCAGCATGCATTGCAGCATGAATGAATGATGTGGTTAGTGTTATTGCATAATAGTTTTGTTGTCATTTTTGTTAGTTATTTGTGACGTAAAGAGCTGATCTTTTGAACATGTGTTCGTGAGCTTTGTGTGTCTAGTTTAGAGACCTAAAGTATGCTCAGAAATGTATTGTAAGATGTGTTATAAGCAAAAACAATGTTGTCTACGTATTAGACTAAGTGAATATGAATATGAATCTGACCATTCGGCGAGTAGACGCGCAGGTTGATGGGAACGGGAGAAATGCCTTTATTCTGTCCCGTGGCACGATCCGTCTCCGCCTCGATCTCCTGACGCACCTCGTCGAAATCCGTGAACTTCTTCCCCTTACAGTGGAGGAACTCGGCATATTCTGAGAGGAGACGATATACAACACAGCATTACAGTACAGTCCTGACTTGTGTTTTTAATATAGCAGCTGAACCGTTAGACCAAATATGTGTGCATTTGTGTTTTTATCATTTGATCATCAGGATTTTATGCCTCATATACAGTGGAGGGAAAAAACTACTTTATTCAAACTGAGCAGAAATATGAATTTGCTGCAGAAGCTGATATTGATATGATGAGATGTTAATCACAGTGCAGCAGATACTGACCTAAAATGATCTAAATATCGCTCTATATCTCCAATAATGTGTCTCAGTAAGATGAGATGTAAACATATAATGAGTGAGAGATGAACAGTGAACGTAACAAACGCTCCTCAGAAGATCCTGATGATCTAAAACATGAAGTAAAGCTGAGCTGCTTCAGTAAGTGTTCATCTGGAGATATTCTGATGCTTATTTAAACTATAAATCATGCAGAAGATTGAGTGTGAAACAGGTTTAACAGCTAAGTTTGATCATGTAAAGCATTAGAAATACACTACAGAAGCTTTATGGAGCTAAACGGATGTGCAGACTGCTTCACTAGATGGCAGTGTTTACGCCAGAAAGCGAACTTAGACATTTTGTTGCTAAATTTAGCAAATCTTCAGACTTCAAATTTAGCTGTTTTTAACATTAATTTGCCAACGTTTCACAAGTGACTCAAACGATAAAAAGGCACACATTTTCCACCCAGACTGCACAAAAAGTACACACATCACATGAATTAAGTTTGATTTAATAATAACAGTAATATTGAATACTTCTTCATTTATGATACACCTTGTTAGTCGTGATCAGTAATTTTCCAGGACATTATGCGTTGTAAACACAAAATACAATGCAAAATTAAAAATGCAGGTAAAAAATCAATAAGGAAAAGTCCTTCATAATAAAATAGTAGATTGACTTTTCTTAAAGTGTAGCGCACTAACTACTAATACACTGCTTAAAACTATAATTGTTCAGAATGGGTCATTTTATTTTGTCTACCAGGTAATAACCGTTTTTTATTTTTTTATTGTAACCAAAATAGTTATTTATTTTTTCACATGCATTTTTGTTATTTTACAAACAAATGTAAATTAACATACATGTATTTTTAAAATCCAAAACTTGCAGAAATTTGATTTTGCGTCGCGATTACGTAATGACATCATCGTGCGATGACCTCATAACGTCATTAAGCAGCAAATCAAGCTCCCCCCCTGAAAATGAGTTGGCAACGCTGAGCGGATCATGTGATTAGAAAGGCATCTGATGTGTGTGTCACCTGGTCCAGAGCTGAGGCTCACCTGTGGGGCAGTTGATGAGCTGCAGGACGAGCGGACGGCGCGTGACGATGCCAGAGCCGCGCGGGAGAAAGTCCCTGTGTAACAGAAGGACAGCGAGGTGAGAGACCATCACAGTGAACACTGCAGCGCTCGCTCTGGGGGTCAAACCAGGACTGCGTCTGATGCTAACAACACTCATCTCTGCAGAGAAGACGCTGAACGTACTGAGCATGCAGACAGACGGATTAGAGTGTGAAGGAAAAATAAGTCAAATACATTACGTCATAAGAGATTAATAAATGAGCTTTCTGTTGATGTATGGTTTATGATAGGACAATATTTGAAAGGGTGCAAAAAAATCTAAATATTGAGAAAATCATCTTTAAAGTTGTTCAAATGACGTTCTTAGCAATGCATATTACTAATCAAAAATTACGTTTTGATATATTTACTAAATATCTTCATGGAACATGGCCTTAATATCCTAATGATTTTTTGGCATAACAGAAAAATGTATAATTTTGAGCCATACAATGTATTGTTGGCTATTACTACACACACACTCGCACACACACACACACACACACACACACACACACACACACACACACACACACACACACACACACACACACACACACACACACACACACACACACACACACACACACACACACACACACACACACACACACACACACACACACACACACACACACACACACACACACACACACACACACACACTCACACACGACACACACACACACACACTCACACACACACTGCGTTGGCTACACACACACACACACACATTGTATTTCACGCACCGCAAATAGAATGCACACTCGTCTATTGCTGCAAATATTTTCCAGTCACATTTGACATTTTTTTTATTTTATTATAGGCAACACATTGTCTAATTTGCATTAAGTTTACGCAGAAGCATTAAAATAACACACTGCGTTGGCTATTAAATAATAATTAACTGCAAAGTGCACTGTTTATATATTTGATTTCATTTTTTTTATTTTATTATAGTCTAAATAGAACAACATCTCTCTTAAAGTCTGTTTAATTTGATGCATTTTTTTATTTTATTATAGGCAACATTTCTAATTTGCATTAAGTTTAAATTGAAGCATTAAAATAACTAAACCTATTAAATAATAATTAACAAATACTATATAGACCTCTGAAAAAACACCAAAATCACTAAAACTTGAACTAAAATGAAAACAGAAAATAAAAATAACATCTAATTCAACAAGCTATATGAGCACATCAGTGAGACTAAAATAAGTTGATTTATTGTAAGCACCAAACGAGTTTAAGAGTTGCAGAAATATCCTTTGAGAGGAGACTTAAAATGCTTTATGCTCTGTTGTGTGAATATATCACTAATTTCTGCAGGAAACATATAATCATAAATATAATAAATTCTACCTGAATTAGATTTAATTTGATGCATTTTTTGATGCTCGATTATACCAAATCCTTTGTTCAGAGAACATGCAGAACAAATATTGTTAATAATGTGATGTGCTTTTGGCCTGAGGTGGAAAAAACATGATTTCTTGAAGGTTCAGCAGTAACTAAATACCGATGAATATTTCAAAATTGATGCAACACTGAACTGATCAGAAAAATGACTCTGTTGTCTTCTGTAGAGATGCTTTACAGCTGAAATTGAATTAGTTTTATAAATGATGAATTTTACAACATTAACAGTGTTTATTACTGTGTACTTGCTCTGAAACAGAAACCAAACCCTGTATTTATAATCAGAATCTGAAAGAGCTTTATACTGCCGAGTATGTTTGCACATAAATAAACAGAACTAGATACTGTACAGTTGTGGTATATAAATAGAAGTCATAGAGTGACTTTTCATGCACAATGACCCAGCACTGGAGTTTTGCACTGATGATTTCTGAGCAGTAAGACCGAGTTAAAGGAGACGTTGTGTAATCAGTCGCAGCAGTAAACACAGGACTGAAGGAAGCACCTCACACTGATCTGTCCAGATGGCATTAGCTGCAGGTTCTCCTGACATACATAAACACAAGCCATATGGACAGGTGCCACCCTCCCATTGATCCAACAGAGTATGACAGAGTATTGATACACGCACGCATGCACACTCACGTGCATGCACACAATCACACAAAAGTACACACACACACTCACACGCACGCACACACACTCACGCATGCATGCACACACAATCACACAAAAGCACACACTCCGTATCTGACTCAGTGACGCTCACATCAGCATCTCAAAGAAATGTGAGTGATGTTTGCCCGTGAAAACCCCACCAGCATGATGTTATAGCATTGTGGCAGGTTGCTAGAATTGATTTGCAATTGCTAGTGTGTTAATATAGTGCATAGAATGTATACAGTGTTTATATACAGTTTTTTACAATCATTTTTGCACTAATAACAGAACCTTCATCTAATTTTTCAAAACTAAGTGGGGGGTGGTCTCAAAATCACATTCAGTGGGGGCGGTCTCAAAATCACATTCACTATCAAAATCACATTCTATTGGGGGGTGATATCAAAATCACATTGGGGGGTGCATTTCTGAGATCAAAATTTCAGTGGGGGGTGGTCTCAACATATCAGTGGGGGCTGTCT
>CM049797.1:10902949-10949070 GCA_027422405.1 Ptychobarbus kaznakovi
GGGGAGCAGTTTAGGGTATCGGTGCCTTGCTCAAGGGTCTCACCTCCATTTGTGGACACTTCCTGCCAGAGCCGGGATTCGAACCCACAACCTCAGGTTACCTCGGATTTCAAGTCCAACGCTCTATCCATTAGGCCACGACTGCCACAAATCTGCGTCGTGAATCCCGTTCCAGACTTCCCACAGACACCTGGATGTCCCTGTTTCTAGATGTTTATGTTTTTGAATAAAATTTGAGTAATTTTATTGTGTGTTTTTATAATTTTCATTAGCTGTTTTTTAGGTCTATATTTTGTATATATTTAGCTTTTTTTATTAACTATTATTTTTAGTAACTTTAATGGATCAAGTTAAACTAAATAAAAATGATAAATACTGCCTTGGCAACTAGCTTTTTTTTAAGTATAAATTTTTCTAAACTGTAATAAATCTGCAGAAATTACAAGCAACGTCTGTGACATGTAGGTTATTTACAGCCAATGAAGATATCAAATAATGCATGAATTTGACTACAATGCTCACATCTTACAGCAGGTAAAGATTTGAAAGGTTATTATGATTTATTGTTATTTAGAGGTTGCATCACAGATTGTTCCTATGCATCTTTTTTTAAATGCAATTAGTAGTTTTCCAGAATTTGCAAGACATTCCCGATTTTGAACAGTGCGTGTTCAGGTTAATTAGAGTCTGTTTGATTCGAGGTCTAAATTTAGGACGAGTCTTTTGTCATAATAGTGTAGAAGGTTAATTTAGCCAGATTTAAATAGCAGACAATGATAGCGAGTACAGATTGTGCATCTCTAACCACCTGTAAGATGTCCGTTCCCGTACTTATTAATCCCTTTCCGTTGCATTTAATTAAAAATCATCAAATTATTGTATTGACATAATGCAAGCTTCTCATCTAAATTTTTAATGACTCAAACGCTTGTCTTACAGAAGTAACATCTTCATTTATGAACGCTGACACATTGGTGTTAATAAAACTGTTTGGTAATATATGTTGCGTTTACAGTATAAAACATAAGTGACCTCACTAAAACAGAACAAAATGGATCATAGTCAACGTTTGTATCTTAACATGTACAGAATCCAATGGAAACAATTCAATTAGTAATTGAATAATGCAATTAGTTACTGAATCATGCGGCGTTAGACTGAGTTATTCACACTCACTGATGAAAGAACAAGCAAACATTTCCCCCCGAGAGACATGCGGCCAAAAACCACTCGAGCACGACTCAGAGTGTGCTGCTCAATGAGTCAGAGGCTCAAAGCGCTCCACCATCTTCCTCTTCCTGGACCAGAGATGATCCAGCACACACTGACTCTAGATGATTGTTTATGTCTGATAACAAACACGATGAGCATTTATGTAAATGTCTTGTGTGGGTTGTTTAAATAAAAACTGTTTACAATGAAGCCAGTGTGGAATTGTTCATGTTCTAGATGTTTCCAAAGATGTTCCGGGTTGCTGGGGTGTTTCTAGATGTTTACAGAGATGTTCTGGGTTGCTGGGGTGTTTCTAGATGTTTACGGAGATGTTCTGGGTTGCTGGGGTGTTTCTAGATGTGTATTAAGATGTTCTGGGTTGCTGGGTTGTTTCTAGATGTTTACGGAGATGTTCTGGGTTGTTTCTAGATGTTTACAAAGATGTTCTGGGTTGCTGGGTTGTTTCTAGATGTTTACAAAGATGTTCTGGGTTGCTGGGTTGTTTCTAGATGTTTACGAAAGATGTTCTGGGTTGCTGGGTTGTTTCTAGATGTTTACAAAGATGTTCTGGGTTGCTGGGTTGTTTCTAGATGTTTACAAAGATGTTTAAAGATGTTCTGGGTTGCTGGGTTGTGTTTCTAGATGTTTATTAAGATGTTCCGGGTTGCTGGGGTGTTTCTAGATGTTTACAGAGATGTTCTGGTTGCCGGGGTTGTTTCTAGATGTTTACAGAGATGTTCTGGTTGCTGGGTTGTTTCTAGATGTTTACAAAGATGTTCTGGGTTGCTGGGGTGTTTCTATATGTTTATTAAGATGTTCTGGTTGCTGGGGTGTTTCTAGATGTTTACAAAGATGTTCTGGGTTGCTGGGGTGTTTCTAGATGTTTACAAAGATGTTCTGGTTGCTGGGGTGTTTCTAGATGTTTATAAAGATGTTCTGGGTTGCTGGGGTGTTTCTATATGTTTATTAAGATGTTCTGGGTTGCTGGGGTGTTTCTAGATGTTTACGAAGATGTTCTGGGTTGCTGGGGTGTTTCTAGATGTTTACGAAGATGTTCTGGGTTGCTGGGGTGTTTCTAGATGTTTACGAAGATGTTCTGGTTGCTGGGGTGTTTCTAGATGTTTACAGAGATGTTCTGGGTTGCTGGGGTGTTTCTAGATGTTTACAAAGTTGTTCTGGGTTGCTGGGGTGTTTCTAGATGTTTACGGAGATGTTCTGGTTGCCGGGGTGTTTCTAGATGTTTACAAAGATGTTCTGGGTTGCTGGGGTGCTTCTAGATGTTTACAAAGATGTTCTGGTTGCTGGGGTGTTTCTAGATGTTTATTAAGATGTTCTGGTTCTGGTTGTTTCTGATGTTTACAGGTGTTTGGGTGTGTTTCTATATGTTTATTAAGATGTTCTGGGTTGCTGGGGTTGTTTCTAGATGTTTACGACGATGTTTATTTACTGGGGTTGCTGGGGTGTTTCTAGATGTTTATTAAGATGTTCTGGTTGCTGGGGTGTTTCTAGATGTTTACAAAGATGTTCTGGGTTGCTGGGTTGTTTCTAGATGTTTACAAAGATGTTCTGGGTTGCTGGGGTGTTTCTATATGTTTATTAAGATGTTCTGGTTGCTGGGGTGTTTCTAGATGTTTATTAAGATGTTCTGGGTTGCTGGGCTGTTTCTAGATGTTTACGGAGATGTTCTGGGTTGCTGGGGTGTTTCTAGATGTTTACGAAGATGTTCTGGGTTGCTGGGGTGTTTCTAGATGTTTTTACGGTTCTGGGTTGCTGGGGTGTTTCTAGATGTTCTGGGTTGCTGGGGTGTTTCTAGATGTTTATGAAGATGTTCTGGTTGCTGGGGTGTTTCTAGATGTTTTACGAAGATGTTCTGGTTGCTGGGGTGTTTCTAGATGTTTATTAAGATGTTCTGGGTTGCTGGGGTGTTTCTAGATGTTTACGAAGATGTTCTGGGTTGCTGGGTTGTTTCTAGATGTTTACAAAGATGTTCTGGGTTGCTGGGGTGTTTCTAGATGTTTACTGGACAAAGATGTTCTGGGTTGCTGGGTTGTTTCTAGATGTTTACGAAGATGTTCTGGGTTGTTTCTAGATGTTTACAAAGATGTTCTGGGTTGCTGGGTTGTTTCTAGATGTTTACAAAGATGTTCTGGGTTGCTGGGTGTTTCTAGATGTTTACGAGATGTTCTGGGTTGCTGGGGTGTTTCTAGATGTTTATTAAGATGTTCTGGGTTGCTGGGGTGTTTATAGATGTTTACAAAGATGTTCTGGGTTGCTGTGTTGTTTCTAGATATTTTGTTTTGGGTTGCTGGGGTGTTTCTAGATGTTTCGAAGATGTTCTGGGTTGTTTCTAGATGTTTACAAAGATGGGTGTTTCTGGATGTTCTGGGTTGTTTCTAGATGTTTTGCTACATGTATGTAGATGTTCTGGGTTGCTGGGTTGTTTCTATTTGTTTACAAAGATGTTCTGGGTTGCTGGGTTGTTTCTATATGTTTACAAAGATGTTCTGGGTTGCTGGGGTGTTTCTATTTGTTTATGAAGAAGTTCCGGGTTGCTGGGTTGTTTCTAGATGTTTACAAAGATGTTCTGGGTTGCTGGGGTGTTTCTATATGTTTACAAAGATGTTCTGGGTTGCTGGGGTGTTTCTATTTGTTTATGAAGAAGTTCTGGGTTGCTGGGTTGTTTCTAGATCTTTACAAAGATGTTCTGGGTTGCTGGGGTGTTTCTAGATGTTTACGAAGATGTTCTGGGTTGTTTATAGATGTTTACAAAGATGTTCTGGGTTGCTGGGTTGTTTCTAGATGTTTACAAAGATGTTCTGGGTTGCTGGGTTGTTTCTATTTGTTTATGAAGAAGTTCCGGGTTGCTGGGTTGTTTCTAGATGTTTACAAAGATGTTCTGGGTTGCTGGGGTGTTTCTATTTGTTTACAAAGATGTTCTGGGTTGCTGGGGTGTTTCTATTTGTTTATGAAGAAGTTCCGGGTTGCTGAGTTGTTTCTAGATGTTTACAAAGATGTTCTGGGTTGCTGGGGTGTTTCTATTTGTTTACAAAGATGTTCTGGGTTGCTGGGTTGTTTCTATATGTTTACAAAGATGTTCTGGGTTGCTGGGGTGTTTCTATTTGTTTATGAAGAAGTTCCGGGTTGCTGGGTTGTTTCTAGATGTTTACAAAGATGTTCTGGGTTGCTGGGGTGTTTCAGATGTTCTGTTCTGGTTGCTGGGTTGTTTCTATATGTTTACAAAGATGTTCTGGGTTGCTGGGGTGTTTCTATTTGTTTATGTAAGATGTTCTGGGTTGCTGGGGTGTTTCTATTTGTTTATGAAGAAGTTCCGGGTTGCTGGGTTGTTTCTAGATGTTTACAAAGATGTTCTGGGTAGCTAGAGTCTGTCGGATTCCTTCACCGGGTCTCTTTTGTGTCTGATCACTAATTAATTACCAACAAAGCACACACTTTGAGGTAGGGCTATGCAATTAATCGCATGCAATTCTCATGCGCATCTCATAACTAAAGCCAGTTTCCATGATTGGCACTAAATCGCCAATCACCTGCTTTCAGATGGAGCGGCGGTTAATACACAGAGCCGTAGTTCACTGCCAAGCTTACGCGATATCACGTTCATAATCGCAGGGGAATCACATTCGATTACAAACCGGCTTTACTGACGAGATGTGCATGCGATTAATCGAGGTATTCGTCCCTACCAAACGATGCACTTACACACGTTTGATCAAATGAAACAGTGACTGATTTAGCAAACTACTAATAAAGGAAATGTTGTTTGTATTATATATTATAGGTATTATTTTATAATTGCTGTGTTCTATTGATATTGAAGCGATGTAATACAGCATCAGAGAGCGTGTGCCTCAGAAGAGGGCAGATGATGGCTGTTAAAGGCAGATCTGTGTGGTTTTATCAGAAGCTCAGCTCAGGTTGAATCTAGTAAACAACATCCCAGCAGCATTCCATGTTTCACGCTCTTTCTTCACACAACCAGAGCTTACTGTGGATTTTCACCTCAATGGCCTTATTATTATCGTTATGAAAGGACATACTGGAATGATGATGATGCACTAATGCACAATGAAGAATTCACTATAAATGAGGAGGATTATGTAAGCAGATTCAGTTGTGTTGTTGTGAACACGGCTGGTGATTTTCACCATAATTGCAGCGAACGATCCTCCATCATGTCTCAATAACATGTAAAGGTTATTATCCGATGACCTTTACATATCATTGAGGCATGATGGGGGTTGCGAGCCGGAATATAAGATTAGTGCTGCGTGCATTTTGCAGTACGCGTTGTTATTAGTGTGTGTAAATGTTATTGTGTGTGTTTTAAGAAATGAAGCACTCACTTCCCCACGAAGTTCTCGAGCACGGAGCTCTTCCCGGCGCTCTGTCCGCCCACCACCGCGATCTGCGGCAGGTCCAGGCTCGCGTTCTGTCCGATGGCGGAGAACGCATCCTGCATTCGGTTGACCAGCGGGATCAGGTCCTCCATCCCCTGGTTCCCCATCGCGACTGACCGGCACTGCTCGAGCTTTACCGGAGAAACTGCGATTCCAGCGCCTCGGCTGCTTTATTTCTGCATTGATTATTCTGGATCTCTCTCTCTCTCTCTCTCTCTCTCTCTCTCTCTCTCTCTCGCTCTCTCTCTCTCTCTCTCTCTGCGGAGATGATGAGCCGCTTTTCTCTCTGTCGCTAGGCGGCGCACTTTTCAAGATACAGTTTTTTTCAACTGCTTGCACACAAAATCTTTACATGTCACATAATTTCTGAAACCAGACATTTAACCATACGGAGCCCCTTAAGGGACACGGTGGTGGAGAAAAAAATCGGGGTGGAAGGAACAAATATTTTTGAAAAGGACCACATTCGATAATAATGAATACAAAAAACATTATTAGGCTAATGTAAATAACATTATCAACAGTGTTGGGGAAAGTTACTTTTAAAAGTAATGCATTACAATATTGCGTTGCTCCCTAAAAAAGTAACTAATTACGTTAGTTACTTTTTATGGAAAGTAATGCGTTACATTACTTTTGCATTACATTTTAAATATGTGCAGGGCTTGATTTTGTTTTTAATACAAGAAGTTATATTTATAGCAAATATAAAAGCCTTTCACACCAAACAGTGTAATGAAGGACGAGTAAATCACGTTTCTTTATTCTACTGTTTATCATTAGTGCGGAAAATTTACTGCGAAGTCATAAATGACTTAAAGCGGGCAACTACTTCAGTTTCCTTATGAACTAAGGAAAGGTGTTCTAAACTAATGTGTTCTGAACTAAGGTGTTCCTGTGTGGCTCAGTGGTAGAACATTGCGAAAGGTTGTGGGTTCGATTCCCAGGGAACACATGTACTAATAAAAATGTATAACCTGAATGCAATTGTAAGTCGCTTTGGATAAAAGCGTCTGCTAAATGCATAAATGTAAATGTAAATGTAAACTAAGTTCTCTTTCTGTGTTTTGGATCACTTCTAAATCAAATCAGAAATATATGTTGGATGTTGTGAAATAAGCCTTGAGCAGATCTGGGAGAACAAAAACATGAGACAGAGGCTTCAAGCTTTCGAACTCAATTTATTCTTGACACCACGTCTTTAAATATGTTACCAGAAAGCCTCATATGTAAAGGTTCACCAAATAAGGAGCAGAAAACATATCATGACAGACACAGAATGAATGCATGAAATTAAATCTAACATAATAAATACAAAAACAATTCTTAGGCTAATATAAATAACATTATTAATAATATTACTATTAGGAATTAAGCAGAATATTGCACGCTAAGCTTTTTCTCCCCCATAGAAAACGCTTAAGTAGGCTAATGAATGAAATATGATTCAAAAATACAAAATCTGTTGATATTACACACAGAAAATATGAGCCCAGAACGGAACAGCTTGTGTGCTTCATAAAACCAATTGACCAAATATGCTATTACATATGTATTAAAAATATATATAGACTACTGTGCATGCAAGCCCCAAAATATGAGCTGAATTGCACGAAATAGAAAAGCGTGCTTAACATGGCTTTAACAAAACAGTGATAAAAGCCCAAGTTTTATATTTCAGTAAAAATATACTCTATGCACGGAAAAGCAATGTGTTAAGAGTTTTTATAACGTCTCATTCATTAGCCGACTTTAAGTGTTTTCTATGGGGGAGAAAAAGCTTAATGGGTTATTCATTAATAGCAGTATTATTAATAAGGTTATTAATCATTTTATCAGCATTTATGATCGAATTTGGTCCTCCAATCACTGTTTTAAAATGTCCCAAAACCGTGCCTTGAACTAACCACTGACTGTATTTCTTTATTTCTTTATATGTCCAATTTCATAATAAACTCTATGAGATGCTATAGTGTGCACATACGGATCTGTATGAACCACCGCAAGCTGTAAAGTAAACCGGAGAGAATGCAAAACATGTCAAAAATATGTTTTCCTTACACCCCAAATTTTCCCATGCACCACCATGTCCCTTAAGGGGCTCCGTACAAACAGACAGGACGGAAATATTATTATTTTTTGCTTACACACATTTTCAACTTAGCCTCTTTTTTTAAAACTTTCTAAGATTTGCACACACAAAATGCAAGATGCCTCACGTCTCTTGCAAAATGAAGCGCTGCATTTATAGTTTTTCTCGATAGCACACATACGTCTGCAAGATGTCTGTTAAAGGTCTCTTCATCTGGAAAGCATCTGGTGTCGAAGTCTTTCAGATGTCAGTTTTACATGCATTCAAAATCATTAAACATCTTCTAATAGACGTCTATTTGACATCTAAAAGGAAACGTCCTTTGCACCTAAAAAATACGTCTTGCAGACGTCAAATAGACGTCTCCGAGATGTACGTGTGCTATCAGGGAACACACTGTAACTGATTAACTTGGCACAATTTTCCAAACAATTCGTGTACAGTTCTTAAAACAAAGACACATTTCATCACAGGTAAAACAGTTTGGCCCGATAATGGGAGGTAGCACAAATCGATAGCGAAAAATACCACCTATCAGATTGTGCTACCAGCATCTTATTCATGTGGTTTGAGCATATTTTATAACTTAAATAACAACATATACTGTACATGGCATATGTGAAAATCAACACAGCCTGCTATTTGTCTTTTTTTACATCCGTAGCGATAAATAAATACATGATGTATGTAAATAACCAGAACATCACGTTTATCCCAACCACAATTACCCCACATAAACTAAGGGGAGAGAGAAAAATAGAAATAATAATAATACAAAAAATTTATATTTATATATATAAAAAAATTATAATGAAGGTATGGTCTCAACAAAGGAAAGCATAGGATTCCACATTTTATAAAATTAATTTACAATGAGGTCAAAGCAATAATATCAGCATGGCACTTATTATATAAACCATCAATATATATATATATATATATATATATATATATATATATATATATACTTACACTTACTCGTACAGAATTACAACTTCTTGAATATGTGTATTACAGATTTTATATAAAACATGAGCTTTGCATAATTCGTTTTTCTACAAAATGACTTAAAATCCATAAGGTGGCATCTACTTCCATCTAAAATACAATATATATTGTACCCTCGTTAAGCTACATGCGCTAAATATATCCCTTTACACAGATTAAGAGTTTGACCCTTGTGTAGGATTAGTCATTGAAGTACATTATACGCATAAATCACATTTCTTATTAATATACATTTATTAACGATGAAAATATAAGAAAGATATGCACGTCATTGTTAATGAGAAACTGTGATGAGTCGTGCAGCAGTAATAACGCAAGATAACAGATACAATTGCGAGCAAAATTATCAATTTATTAAAGCATTTAATATTTAGACATTAATTAAATGTCAGTAATGAACTGCACAAATTATTTTGCGATCACGAAGAAGGTCCCGTCGAATATTTTTTAAACTGATTGTATATTTTTGAAGTGAACTCTAGAAGGTGAATATGAATTATTGATTTTTGTAATGTTTTGAATTGAAATATTCACAGCTTAAATATAAAACTATGTTGGATTTCAGCCCCTAAAAATGCAAGCCCTTAAAATACAAGGCACTGTTAATTGTTAATGCACAGCATACTTTTTTTAATTAGTGCAATCCACTGCATGGTACG
Source organism: Ptychobarbus kaznakovi (assembly GCA_027422405.1). Taxonomy (NCBI): domain Eukaryota; kingdom Metazoa; phylum Chordata; class Actinopteri; order Cypriniformes; family Cyprinidae; genus Ptychobarbus; species Ptychobarbus kaznakovi. The sequence goes on from CM049797.1 coordinate 10,912,336, forward strand.
GTACGGTTCGGCTCGGTACGGTACGGATTTACCCCCCCCCCAGCAGTGTGGTGCAGTGACACGGGCTCGGTTGTGTTTAACAGCAATGGAGAGGTCTATGAGAATGCTTGTGATTTACCCCCAGCAGCTGACAGAGACTGTGGTGACAGTGACACGGGCTGTAGAGGAGTGAGAGCAGGGATGTGTTTAACAGCAATGGAGAGGTCTATGAGAATGCTTGTGATTTACCCCCAGCAGCAGAGACTGTGGTGACAGTGACACGGGCTGTAGAGGAGGAGAGCAGGGATGTGTTTAACAGCAATGGAGAGGTCTATGAGAATGCTTGTGATTTACCCCCAGCAGCAGAGACTGTGGTGACAGTGACACGGGCTGTAGAGGAGGAGAGCAGGGATGTGTTTAACAGCAATGGAGAGGTCTATGAGAATGCTTGTGATTTACCCCCAGCAGCAGAGACTGTGGTGACAGTGACACGGGCTGTAGAGGAGGAGAGCAGGGATGTGTTTAACAGCAATGGAGAGGTCTATGAGAATGCTTGTGATTTACCCCCAGCAGCAGAGACTGTGGTGACAGTGACACGGGCTGTAGAGGAGGAGAGCAGGGATGTGTTTAACAGCAATGGAGAGGTCTATGAGAATGCTTGTGATTTACCCCCAGCAGCAGAGACTGTGGTGACAGTGACACGGGCTGTAGAGGAGGAGAGCAGGGATGTGTTTAACAGCAATGGAGAGGTCTATGAGAATGCTTGTGATTTACCCCCAGCAGCAGAGACTGTGGTGACAGTGACACGGGCTGTAGAGGAGGAGAGCAGGGATGTGTTTAACAGCAATGGAGAGGTCTATGAGAATGCTTGTGATTTACCCCCAGCAGCAGAGACTGTGGTGACAGTGACACGGGCTGTAGAGGAGGAGAGCAGGGATGTGTTTAACAGCAATGGAGAGGTCTATGAGAATGCTTGTGATTTACCCCAGCAGCAGAGACTGTGGTGACAGTGACACGGGCTGTAGAGGAGGAGAGGGATGTGTTTAACAGGGATGTGTTTAACAGCAATGGAGAGGTGTAGAGAGGAGTGCTATGAGAATGCTTGTGATTTACCCCCAGCAGCAGAGACTGTGGTGACAGTGACACGGGCTGTAGAGGAGGAGAGCAGGGATGTGTTTAACAGCAATGGAGAGGTCTATGAGAATGCTTGTGATTTACCCCCAGCAGCAGAGACTGTGGTGACAGTGACACGGGCTGTAGAGGAGGAGAGCAGGGATGTGTTTAACAGCAATGGAGAGGTCTATGAGAATGCTTGTGATTTACCCCCAGCAGCAGAGACTGTGGTGACAGTGACACGGGCTGTAGAGGAGGAGAGCAGGGATGTGTTTAACAGCAATGGAGAGGTCTATGAGAATGCTTGTGATTTACCCCAGCAGCAGAGACTGTGGTGACAGTGACACGGGCTGTAGAGGAGGAGAGCAGGGATGTGTTTAACAGCAATGGAGAGGTCTATGAGAATGCTTGTGATTTACCCCCAGCAGCAGAGACTGTGGTGCAGTGACACGGGCTGTAGATGAGGAGGAGAGCAGGGATGTGTTTAACAGCAATGGAGAGGTCTATGAGAACGCTTGTGATTTACCCCCAGCAGCAGAGACTGTGGTGGCAGTGACACGGGCTGTAGATGAGGAGGAGAGTTTTTAACAGGGATGTGTTTAACAGCAATGGAGAGGTGTAGAGGAGGAGAGGGATGTGTTTAACTAGAGGGCTGAGAACGTGATTTACCCCCAGCAGCAGAGACTTGTGATGACACGGGCTTAGAGAGGAGGAGAGCAGGGATGTGTTTAACCAATGGAGAGGTCTATGAGAATGCTTGTGATTTACCCCCAGCAGCAGAGACTGTGGTGGCAGTGACACGGGCTGTAGATGAGGAGAGCAGGGATGTGTTAACAGCAATAACAGCGCTTGTGAACCCCCAGCAGCAGAGACTGGAGAGGTGTAGATGAGGAGAGCTATGAGAATGAGAATGCTTGTGATTTACCCCAGCAGCAGAGACTGTGGTGACAGTGACACGGGCTGTAGAGGAGGAGAGGGATGTGTTTAACAGCAATGGAGAGGTCTATGAGAATGCTTGTGATTTACCCCCAGCAGCAGAGACTGTGGTGACAGTGACACGGGCTGTAGAGGAGGAGAGTGGGGAGGCAGGGTGTGTGTGAACAGCAATGTGAGAAAGTTTCTTTGTGAATGTTGGTGTTTACAGCAATGGAGAGGGAGAGGGAATCTATGAGCCCCCCCCCAAGAGAGACCAGACACGCTGTAGAGGAGGAGAGCTTGTTTAACAGATGGAGAGGTTACTTGTGATTTACCCCAGCAGCAGAGACTGTGGTGCACACGGGCTGTGGGAGGAGAGCAGGGATGTGTTTAACAGTGACATGAGAATGCGGATTTACCCCAGCAGCAGAGACTGTAGAGGAGGAGAGCAGGGATGTGTTTAACAGCAATGGAGAGGTCTATGAGAATGCTTGTGATTTACCCCCAGCAGCAGAGACTGTGGTGACAGTGACACGGGCTGTAGAGGAGGAGAGCAGGGATGTGTTTAACAGCAATGGAGAGGTCTATGAGAATGCTTGTGATTTACCCCCAGCAGCAGAGACTGTGGTGACAGTGACACGGGCTGTAGAGGAGGAGAGCAGGGATGTGTTTAACAGCAATGGAGAGGTCTATGAGAATGCTTGTGATTTACCCCAGCAGCAGAGACTGTGGTGACAGTGACACGGGCTGTAGAGGAGGAGAGCAGGGATGTGTTTAACAGCAATGGAGAGGTCTATGAGAATGCTTGTGATTTACCCCAGCAGCAGAGACTGTGGTGACAGTGACACGGGCTGTAGAGGAGGAGAGCAGGGATGTGTTTAACAGCAATGGAGAGGTCTATGAGAATGCTTGTGATTTACCCCCAGCAGCAGAGACTGTGGTGACAGTGACACGGGCTGTAGAGGAGGAGAGCAGGGATGTGTTTAACAGCAATGGAGAGGTCTATGAGAATGCTTGTGATTTACCCCCAGCAGCAGAGACTGTGGTGACAGTGACACGGGCTGTAGAGGAGGAGAGCAGGGATGTGTTTAACAGCAATGGAGAGGTCTATGAGAATGCTTGTGATTTACCCCCAGCAGCAGAGACTGTGGTGACAGTGACACGGGCTGTAGAGGAGGAGAGCAGGGATGTGTTTAACAGCAATGGAGAGGTCTATGAGAATGCTTGTGATTTACCCCCAGCAGCAGAGACTGTGGTGACAGTGACACGGGCTGTAGAGGAGGAGAGCAGGGATGTGTTTAACAGCAATGGAGAGGTCTATGAGAATGCTTGTGATTTACCCCAGCAGCAGAGACTGTGGTGACAGTGACACGGGCTGTAGAGGAGGAGAGCAGGGATGTGTTTAACAGCAATGGAGAGGTCTATGAGAATGCTTGTGATTTACCCCCAGCAGCAGAGACTGTGGTGACAGTGACACGGGCTGTAGAGGAGGAGAGCAGGGATGTGTTTAACAGCAATGGAGAGGTCTATGAGAATGCTTGTGATTTACCCCCAGCAGCAGAGACTGTGGTGACAGTGAGAGGAGGAGAGCAGGGATGTGTTTAACAGGGAGAGGTCTATGTAGAGGAGGAGAGCAGGGAGGAGAGCAGGGATGTGTTTAACAGCAATGGAGAGGTCTATGAGAATGCTTGTGATTTACCCCCAGCAGCAGAGACTGTGGTGCTTGTGACAGTGACACGGGCTGTAGAGGAGGAGAGCAGGGATGTGTTTAACAGCAATGGAGAGGTCTATGAGAATGCTTGTGATTTACCCCCAGCAGCAGAGACTGTGGTGACAGTGACACGGGCTGTAGAGGAGGAGAGCAGGGATGTGTTTAACAGCAATGGAGAGGTCTATGAGAACGCTTGTGATTTACCCCCAGCAGCAGAGACTGTGGTGCAGTGACACGGGCTGTAGAGGAGGAGAGCAGGGATGTGTTTAACAGCAATGGAGAGGTCTATGAGAACGCTTGTGATTTACCCCCAGCAGCAGAGACTGTGGTGACAGTGACACGGGCTGTAGAGGAGGAGAGCAGGGATGTGTTTAACAGCAATGGAGAGGTCTATGAGAACGCTTGTGATTTACCCAGCAGCAGAGACTGTGGTGACAGTGACACGGGCTGTAGATGAGGAGAGCAGGGATGTGTTTAACAGCAATGGAGAGGTCTATGAGAATGCTTGTGATTTACCCCAGCAGCAGAGACTGTGGTGACAGTGACACGGGCTGTAGAGGAGGAGAGCAGGGATGTGTTTAACAGCAATGGAGAGGTCTATGAGAATGCTTGTGATTTACCCCCAGCAGCAGAGACTGTGGTGACAGTGACACGGGCTGTAGAGGAGGAGAGGGATGTGTTTAACAGCAATGGAGAGGTCTATGAGAATGCTTGTGATTTACCCCCAGCAGCAGAGACTGTGGTGACAGTGACACGGCTGTAGAGGAGGAGAGCAGGGATGTGTTTAACAGCAATGGAGAGGTCTATGAGAATGCTTGTGATTTACCCCCAGCAGCAGAGACTGTGGTGACAGTGACACGGGCTGTAGAGGAGGAGAGCAGGGATGTGTTTAACAGCAATGGAGAGGTCTATGAGAATGCTTGTGATTTACCCCCAGCAGCAGAGACTGTGGTGACAGTGACACGGGCTGTAGAGGAGGAGAGCAGGGATGTGTTTAACAGCAATGGAGAGGTCTATGAGAATGCTTGTGATTTACCCCCAGCAGCAGAGACTGTGGTGGCAGTGACACGGGCTGTAGAGGAGGAGAGCAGGGATGTGTTTAACAGCAATGGAGAGGTCTATGAGAATGCTTGTGATTTACCCCCAGCAGCAGAGACTGTGGTGACAGTGACACGGGCTGTAGAGGAGGAGAGCAGGGATGTGTTTAACAGCAATGGAGAGGTCTATGAGAATGCTTGTGATTTACCCCCAGCAGCAGAGACTGTGGTGGCAGTGACACGGGCTGTAGAGGAGGAGAGGGATGTGTTTAACAGCAATGGAGAGGTCTATGAGAATGCTTGTGATTTACCCCCAGCAGCAGAGACTGTGGTGGCAGTGACACGGGCTGTAGAGGAGGAGAGCAGGGATGTGTTTAACAGCAATGGAGAGGTCTATGAGAATGTGATTTACCCCCAGCAGCAGAGACTTGTGATGACACGGGCTTAGAGGAGGAGAGCAGGGATGTGTTTAACCAATGGAGAGGTCTAGCGCTTGTGATTTACCCCCAGCAGAGACTGTGGTGGCAGTGACACGGGCTGTAGAGGAGGAGAGCAGGGATGTGTTTAACAGCAATGGAGAGGTCTATGAGAATGCTTGTGATTTACCCCCAGCAGCAGAGACTGTGGTGGCAGTGAGAGGAGGAGAGCAGGGATGTGTTTAACGGGCTGTAGAGGAGGAGAGCAGGGAGAGGAGGAGAGCAGGGATGTGTTTAACAGCAATGGAGAGGTCTATGAGAATGCTTGTGATTTACCCCCAGCAGCAGAGACTGTGGTGGCAGTGACACGGGCTGGGGAGGAGAGCTGTAGAGGAGGAGAGCATTTACCCCCAGGGATGTGGTTTGGGCTGTAAGGAGGAGAGCAGGGATGTGTTTAACAATGGAGAGGTCTATGAGAATGCTTGTGATTTACCCCCAGCAGCAGAGACTGTGGTGGCAGTGACACGGGCTGTAGAGGAGGAGAGCAGGGATGTGTTTAACAGCAATGGAGAGGTCTATGAGAATGCTTGTGATTTACCCCCAGCAGCAGAGACTGTGGTGCAGTGACACGGGCTGTAGAGGAGGAGAGCAGGGATGTGTTTAACAGCAATGGAGAGGTCTATGAGAACGCTTGTGATTTACCCCCAGCAGCAGAGACTGTGGTGACAGTGACACGGGCTGTAGATGAGGAGTGCAGGGATGTGTTTAACAGCAATGGAGAGGTCTATGAGAACGCTTGTGATTTACCCCAGCAGCAGAGACTGTGGTGCAGTGACACGGGCTGTAGAGGAGGAGAGCAGGGATGTGTTTAACAGCAATGGAGAGGTCTATGAGAATGCTTGTGATTTACCCCCAGCAGCAGAGACTGTGGTGCAGTGACACGGGCTGTAGAGGAGGAGAGCAGGGATGTTTTTAACAGCAATGGAGAGGTCTATGAGAATGCTTGTGATTTACCCGCAGCAGCAGAGACTGTGGTGACAGTGACACGGGCTGTAGATGAGGAGTGCAGGGATGTGTTTAACAGCAATGGAGAGGTCTATGAGAACGCTTGTGATTTACCCCCAGCAGCAGAGACTGTGGTGCAGTGACACGGGCTGTAGAGGAGGAGAGCAGGGATGTGTTTAACAGCAATGGAGAGGTCTATGAGAATGCTTGTGATTTACCCCCAGCAGCAGAGACTGTGGTGCAGTGACACGGGCTGTAGAGGAGGAGAGCAGGGATGTGTTTAACAGCAATGGAGAGGTCTATGAGAATGCTTGTGATTTACCCCCAGCAGCAGAGACTGTGGTGACAGTGACACGGGCTGTAGAGGAGGAGAGCAGGGATGTGTTTAACAGCAATGGAGAGGTCTATGAGAATGCTTGTGATTTACCCCCAGCAGCAGAGACTGTGGTGACAGTGACACAGGCTGTAGAGGAGGAGAGCAGGGATGTGTTTAACAGCAATGGAGAGGTCTATGAGAATGCTTGTGATTTACCCCCAGCAGCAGAGACTGTGGTGACAGTGACACGGGCTGTAGAGGAGGAGTGCAGGGATGTGTTTAACAGCAATGGAGAGGTCTATGAGAATGCTTGTGATTTACCCCCAGCAGCAGAGACTGTGGTGCAGTGCCACAGGCTGTAGAGGAGGAGGGCAGGGATGTTCGTGCAGGTGTGCTGCGTTACTTGATTAGTTAACTATTCATGTAGCGTGTTCTGTAAAGTGAATTATCAATAAACTTTTGAATATTTCAAAATGTACAATGTATCCCTTGTTTTTTTTTATTTATGTGATGGTTTTTATAATCGCGGCATTAATCATTTGTCTTTTTCAAGAGGTTAATTACGTGCTCATACAATGATACATATTTAATATAGTCTGGAGGTACACTTATTCGATCAGATTGTTTTTAATTGAAGCAAAACACAGATACAGAGGTAAAAATATAAACAGAAAACATACTCTGTAAATATAGCAAGTTCAAAAGTAACGTTATACATAAGGCTTTTTCCTTCGGCGTCGTGCCATCAAGCTCTCGCTGGATCCGCTCCTCGGCTATCAACGAGAAGAACATCTGTACTTCCTCAACAGACAACGACACTGCTATTTTGTGGTTGATGCAAAAATGTGCGTTTGTTTAAACAGAAGTTGCGTCCGATCCTTCGCTGGCTGTGCTGATTTAAATCTAGCGGGTAGGACTGTAGAGGAGGGTCTCGTGTCGCAAGTTCAGTGACGCAGTAATGACGATTTTCTCCGGCCAATCAGTGATCAGCAGAGTTTACACGTCACGTTTTGGTAACGGTACGGTTCGCATGGAACCTCGACCGAAGTGGTACTAAAAAAGTATCAGGTACCAGGTACAGTACCCAGTGGAAAACCCCCCAAAAGTGAACCGTACCGTACCGTACCGTGCCGTACCATGCAGTGGAAAAGCGCCACAATTAGTACAATCTTTTTTGTTTCAAATACATCATGTTCTTCCACGGTGCTGCTGTGACGCGCATGCGCTCCTCCAGGCCTGCAGGGGGCGCTGTGTGCATCACGCGCTATGATCGCGCTCAGACCGGCGAGAGTGTGTTAGCTTTAGCGCCGCTTACGTGACAGAGGAGGTTTGTGCAGGCTGTCCTCGTTTCTCCGCGTTTAAACTCATAATCCCGCCGGCTTGAGTCGAGCCAGAGTGAGTAGCTGTTATTCTGCAGATCAGCAGACGCAGGGTTGAGAATATGCGCGTTATGAGAGAGGTTTGGTGTTGTCGTGTTTATGCACCGTTAGCTCTTAGCGGTTAGCACACAGATAAAGATTACGGCTGTGTCCTAAAGCTGCCGAGACGCCTATCTAGACAGCATCTGTCGGGAACAATCGCGTGGTTGATTTATAAAGCGTGCTGTGAATGCTGCTGTCTGTGTAGGCGTCGAGGATTTGAGACACGGACAGACTGGCGAGCTGCTGTTTGTTTACTGCTTTGTTTCTCTAGTTAACTAGAAACACTGAAGGTCATAATCTGGTTAGTTTAATCTAGATGTTATTGACTTCATTCAATGCATCTGATCTTTTTATTATGCTGTCCAAACATTATTATACACTGTATTGTGTTATATTGAATGTTGGTCGATGTTTAATGCACAAAAACATTTGTGTTGGTTATTATCTTCATTTTAACCTTTCAATTAGACAATTTACATACTTTAAATATGTAACTGGAGACCTCAGTGTATATGATTTCTGTTATGATTGGACATTATCATCTCGTTTTATCTGAAATAAGCATATAACCTGCGTTGTTCAATAATGAACGGGTTGTTTTGATTAATTTTGAAGACATAATTTATGCTGTTTTGATGTGTAAGCAGATTAAATATGCATGCAAACACGTTTCTGCCACAGGATAAAAAAAAAAGGTATTTGTGAGTTTTTAGGTGGTTTTTATTGCAATTATGAGTTATGACTGAAAAAAAGTATGTTTTATTCTGTGGCGGAAACAAAATTGCAAGATTCAACAAAATTATATGTCTGAAAAAATATTAATTTTGAGTTTATATCTCTCAGTTCTGTGTTTAATAATTAAAGCCTGTATGCATAATGCATTGAAAAAGTAGTTTTAATGCATTAATTAATGCACCTTATAATGCATTGTATTAACCACAGTTAATATATTATAACACTTATTAATTAATTTTTATGCTTTGCATTTTAAATTCCATTAGTATTATAATTAATGACAAGATGTAATGCAATGCACATTATGAATAATTATAATGCATTATATTCTTGAATACCCCTTTAAAATGCATTAAACATAAAGGCTTTAAGTAAAGCGTTACCTGTGTTTATATCTTGCAATTCTGCAAAAAATAATTAAAAGTCGATTTAGAGATGTAAACACAAGATTGTGAGATAAAAATGTGCAATTATTATTATCTTTTTGTATTCCGTTTAGGAAGAGGGCTTCTATAATATATGTTCACATCATATCATGTCCTATTTTAGTTCTAGCCATAATTAATTTTTTTAAATGAAAAATAGTCTATTGATCATTTGTGACCCTGGACCGCAAAACCAGTCATAAGGGTCAATTTTGTGAAATTGCGATTTATAATAATAGAGTTAAATAAATTGAATAAATCATCTTTATATTGATATATGGTTTATGATAGGACAATATTTGAAAGGGTGCGAAAAAATCTAAATAAGTTTTGATGTACTTACGGTAGGAGTATCTTCATGGAACATGATATTAATATCTAATGATTTTTGGCTTTAAATAAAAAGTATAATATTGACCCATGCAATGTATTTTTGGGTATTGTTACAAATATACCTGTGCTGCTTATGACTGCTTTTGTGCTCCAGAGACACATTTATTAATGTATGATTCACTTGTATCCATTGTGTGTGCTCCTCTCTGTATAAGAGCATGTATTAAATGCAGGAATGTAATGTTCTACACATGTTAAAGCGTGTCGTGTGTGTGTTTTCTCTCAGACTGCAGTGAAGCGGTGAATCTCTGGTGTCGACAGCCAGATATCAGCATGTTTAACCCTCACCAGCATCACCACCAGCAGCAGCAGCAGCAGCAGTTTCATCAGCACCTACGGCAGCTACAGCAGCTGTTCCAGCAGCAGACAGCTCCTCCTCCACCTCCTCCACCACAGCCTCCGCCCGCCCATCACATCACACATGCACGGTACTGCCAGCATCACACTCATACCCTTCACTTTCCTCACACTTTCCACCAGTGCGCTCAAATCCTTTAGAGCAGTGCTTCTCAAACTGGTGTACGCGTACTGTAGTATACAGTAGGGTAGATTAGTATAGAGTACTGTAGTATAGTGTACTGTAGTATAGATTAGGTTAGTGTACTGTAGTATAGAGTAGTGTAGATTAGTATAGAGTAGTGTAGATTAGTATAGTGGGCTGTAGTATAGAGTACTGTAGTATAGAGTAGTGGTGTACTGTAGTATAGTGTACTGTAGTGTAGATTAGTATAGTGTATTGTAGTATAGAGTAGTATAGTGCACTGTAGTATAGAGTAGGGTAGTGTACTGTAGTATAGAGTAGGGAAGTGTAGTGTAGAGTAGTGTGCTGTAGGGTAGTGTACTGTAGTGTATAGTGTACTGTAGTATAGAGTAGCATAGTGTACTGTAGTATAGAGTAGGGTAGTGTACTGTAGTATAGAGTAGTGTAGTGTACTGTAGTATATAGTACTGTAGTGTAGATTAGTATAGTGTACTGTAGTATAGAGTAGTGTAGGATAGTGTACTGTAGTATAGAGTAGGGAAGTGTAGTGTAGAGTAGTGTGCTGTAGGGTAGTGTACTGTAGTATAGTGTACTGTAGTGTATAGTAGTATAGAGTATTGTAGTATAGTGTACTGTAGTGTAGATTTGTATAGTGTAGTATAGTGTACTGTAGTGTAGAGTAGTATAGAATAGTGTAGTGCACTGTAGTATAGAGTACTGTAGCGTAGCGTTGTGTAATATAGAGTAGTGTACTGTGGTATAGTGTACTGTAGCGTTGTGTAGTATAGAGTAGTGTACTGTAGTGTAGTGTACTGCAGTATAGTGCACTGTGGTGTAGTATAGTGTACTCTAGTGTAGTATAGAGTAGTGTAGTGTTGAGTAGTGTCGTGTAGTCTAGTGTACTGCAGTATAGAGTAGTGTAGTATAGTGTACTGTAGTATAGAGTAGTGTACTCAAGCATAGTGTATTGTACTTTAGTATAGCGTAGTGTACTCTAGTGTAGTGTACTCTAGTGTAGTATAGAGTAGTGTACTGTAGTGTAGTATATTGTACTGTAGTATAGAGTAGTGTAGTGTAGTATAGTGTGCTGTAGTATAGAGTAGTTTACTGTAGTATAGTGTACTGTAGTATAGAGTAGTGCACTGCAGTGTAGTATAGTGTACTGTAGTATAGAGTAGTGCACTGCAGTGTAGTATAGTGAACTCGTGTAGTATAGTGTACTGTAGTATAGAGTAGTGTACTAAAGTGTAGTATAGTGTACTCTAGTGTAGTAGTATAGTGTACTGTAGTATAGAGTAGTGTGCTCTAGTGTAGTATAGAGTAGTGTAGTATAGTGCACTGTAGTATAGAGTAGTTTACTGTAGTATAGAGTAGTGTACTGTAGTGTAGTATATTGTACTGTAGTATAGAGTAGTGTAGTATAGTGTACTGTAGTATAGAGTAGTGTACTGTAGTGTAGTATAGTGTACTGTAGTATAGAGTAGTGCACTGTAGTGTAGTATAGTGAACTCTAGTGTAGTATAGTGTACTGTAGTATAGAGTAGTGTACTGAAGTGTAGTATAGTGTACTCTAGTGTAGTAGTATAGTGTACTGTAGTATAGAGTAGTGTACCATGGCTGTCAAATTGGCTGAAAAACTAAATTAGAATTTTATACTAAAATATTATCAAAATTCGAATTATATTCTAATTTAAAATAAATAAATTGAGTTGGGGGAAACACAAGAGGCACGCGCAAAATGTTACCAAATGCACGTTTCTTCAAAATAGAGCTGGGCAACATGAGCAAAAATTAATATCTCTGTATTTTTTGGCTGATTTGCGGTAAACGGTACATATCTCTGTATTTTGTATTTGGATTAATCAAATAAATAAAGTGAATGTAACCATGTAAGCATATATAATGTGCATAAAGGCTTACAAACACATTACATTCTAACATTGTAACATTGCAATCTAAAATAAAAAATAATGCTTTTAAAGCAAAGTTAAATTTACTAAACTTAAAAAATTAAAAAAGCAGAGACTAGGCTAATTGAGTAAAAAGGCTATTTTGATTACATTACAGTCACTTTACAGTTAGTGCTATCATACAAATACACTTACTTGTAGGTTTAAAATGTCCAACTACAAACATTTCAGCAAAATGTATATTTTAGTCAGAGTTATTGCGCTCATATTTCATTGCTCTCTGTCTGTTTGGCGCGCATGCGTTCAGAACCAAGTCTGTGGAGTTTAGCGGAGAATCACAGAAGCTTGTGCACGTCTGACAGCAATATTTCCACAGCTGTCTAACATTTACAGATGGAGAATATACCTGTGAAATGTAAGTTATGCATTTAGGAAAAGAGTACATAGCTCAAACAACATGTGTCCTTTGCTTGTCCGCCTCTCAGCGTCTCTTGTGCGTATTGTACTTTCAACGTTTTATTATCAAACAATATCCCACAATTTTGCAACCATAAAGCCTGCATTTTACAACAATCACCAATTGAGCTGCTTCTGACAGTAAGTTTGGGTTTTAGGGAGGAACGAATGCGCACCGCTGCGAAAGGAAAGAAGTTGTGCTCGAAGAAACGCGGCTGTAATCCTTAGAAGCCAAAATAAATACAAAAAGATAATTAGCTTAATATAACAGCCACAGGCCTAACGTGTAAGCAGATGTTTGAATGGTTAGTTCTCTCTTCTATTATTATCAAACAGGGCTTTCATGTTGCTTTCATCATTTGTTTGAATATTATTCAATATAAAAACTCTGGTGCAAGATAATATATATATATATATATATATAGCAATAATAAATGCATGTGTGTTTTCTTAATTTCTCCAGTACCAACAGCAGAACCGATATCGTCAGAGCTTATCGATACTCCTGTCTTTCATAATTTAGCCCCAGGACAGATTTATACCGGGTTTCGGTATCCATCCCTAATTGATTGAAGCTAAATTGGTTTTATCTAATTGTGTTCTTAAATGTAACAGCTGACTGCTATTCAATTGAATTCATTACACACCTTTCTATCAAAGTTATCTGATATTATCAAGATCAATATGAGTTATTGTCATATTTTATCACCATTTTCTAAACTGTGATAATGTGAGAAATGTTGAAGCTGTCTGAATGCATTTTTGTTTGACTGTATATAATTTTTACTCCATTGTGATGCATGCCAAACATGCATGTTTATCTCCCCTGTGTTTGTGATTTTAGGTCCATGGCGGTTCCCGCTCCTGCGCCTCCGTCTGCTCGCATGGTCAACCTGTGCTCCGCCGCGCAGAGCATCATGGCTCCCAACCCCATGCTGCAGGGGGCGCTGCTCATGCAGCAGATGCAGGGTAAACTCATGCGTCCTAATATAGCGTGCACTATATGTGTCCCTGCAGCACAAAACCAGTGTTAAGTCACTGGGGTATATTTATAGCAATAGCCAAGAATACATTGTATGGGTCAACATCATACATGTTTATTTTATGCCAAAAATCATTAGATATTAAGACCATGTTCCATGAAGATATTTTGTACCGTAAATATATCAAAACTTAATTTTTGATTAGTAATATGCATTACTAAGAACTTCATTTGAACAACTTTAAAGGTGATTTTCTCAATATTTAGATTTTTTTGCACCCTTTCAAATATTGTCCTATCATAACAAACCATACATCAATGGAAATATTATTTATTCAGCTTTCAGATCATGCATACATCTAAATAAATAAAATTAACCCTTATATTTGACCCTTGTTAAATTAGTAGTATTGATATTTTATTAGTTTTTTGTTAGTATTTTGAATTAGATTACATTTTTATATTGTTTATAATTTTAGTTGAAATTGTATTAATTTTGTTCATTCCATAATGTTTTAAAATGTATTTATTTTTAGTTAGATGAAAATGAAAAATGTAGCCGAAATAAAATACGTTTTTATATTTTTTATTAAATGTTATATTTATTTTATTTATAAGGAATTAATTATAGTTTTAGTTAACTGTAACAGCTCTGATATTGACAAAACAAGTTTCCTTGAATTTAGTTTTTCTTTTCAAGTAGTACTCTCTTGATAACCTACATTAAATACATAGATTAATTATATAATTAGTAATATGTTATCAAGTAAATATAACTGTTTCAGGGCTCGGAAAATGCCTAAATCCCTTGTAACCCTTCGGACCTACTCTTCAGATTCTGGTAGCCCGGAAATTAATTTAACTAGCCCAAATAAAATATATAAAATCAGATAAATCTAAACGTCAATCAATCAAAAATATTTCAATGCTCAAATATCAACAAATACCAATGAAAGAATTGCATTTCATTGTTTACAGGGTATCGGAATAATTTATTTTAAATTAATTTAATTCAAATTATGAAGCTTTTAAGAGCTGCACAAATAAAATGAACACTGTATGAGTAGCGTCGGACAATATCTGTGGTGATATTTGAATCCATAAAATGACATGATTTACAGTTTAGTTAATTCTCACACAATAAAAATTTCATAAAATTGCATTTCAGCTTTTAAACCATTTTTATTAAAAGTGATAAGTCAAATATATTATATTAATGTAAAACATAAATATTACTGTGTTCTTGAGATTTTTTTACATTTACTTTCAAAATGTATAACTGTATGCTGCATAAAAGCATGGGTGGATATTGGCATTAATCAAGATAAGGCATACAGCGGCTTAACCGGTAACGGTGTTGCTGTAGGAGTAAACACAGCAGCATAACCGGTAACCAAAATAAACAAAAAAAAAAAAAAAAAACAAAAAAACAATAAAACGGTGGCGCTGTAGGAGTAAACACAGCAGCTTAACCGGTAACGGTGGCGCTGTAGGAGTAAACACAGCAGCTTAACCGGTAACGGTGGCGCTGTAGGAGTAAACACAGCGGCATAACCGGTAACGGTGGCGCTGTAGGAGTAAACACAGCAGCTTAACCGGTAACGGTGGCGCTGTAGGAGTAAACACAGCGGCTTAACCGGTAACGGTGGCGCTGTAGGAGTAAACACAGCGGCTTAACCGGTAACGGTGGCACTGTAGGAGTAAACACAGCGGCATAACCGGTAACGGTGGCGCTGTAGGAGTAAACACAGCAGCTTAACCGGTAACGGTGGCGCTGTAGGAGTAAACACAGCGGCTTAACCGGTAACGGTGGCGCTGTAGGAGTAAACACAGCGGCATAACCGGTAACGGTGGCGCTGTAGGAGTAAACACAGCAGCTTAACCGGTAACGGTGGCGCTGTAGGAGTAAACACAGCGGCTTAACCGGTAATGGTGGCGCTGTAAGAGTAAACACAGCGGCTTAACCGGTAACGGTGGCGCTGTAGGAGTAAACACAGCGGCTTAACCGGTAACGGTGGCGCTGTAGGAGCAAACACAGCGGCTTAACCGGTAACGGTGGCGCTGTAGGAGTAAACACAGCGGCTTAACCGGTAACGGTGGCGCTGTAGGAGTTAACACAGCGGCTTAACCGGTAACGGTGGCGCTGTAGGAGCAAACACAGCGGCTTAACCGGTAACGGTGGCGCTGTAGATGCAAACACAGCGGCTTAACCGGTAACGGTGGTGCTGTAGGAGTAAACACAGCGGCTTAACCGGTAACGGTGGCGCTGTAAAGGCCTGTACACACCAAGCCGACGCCGACGAACTAGTGGCGACGAAAGCAGACTGCGGAGTCGGCCGACGTCGGCAGCGTCTGGGTTCAAAGTTGCCCTGACACACCAAGCCGACGCTCGACACCCGACGGCCGAGTATCACATCCGTTCTGCGCCTGCGTAGAAGAAATCCCTTTCCGTACCAGCAGGTGGCAATAGTCTGTGTTTGTTACTCAAAGCTGGAAACCGGAAGAGCTAAAGGGATACAAAACATAAACAAAGGTGCCTGAAAAAGCAGCACAGACTCTCGCTCACCACAGACGGATTCATGATATTTCGGAATGTCTGACACTTTGCAAATGGCACTGGCGTTGTCAGCCCTTGGTCTTCTGCTTGTGGAAGAGGAAAAGAAGAAGCGGCCGCGAAAGATACGGAGAAAGCGCACTAAATGGGTGAAACCATGGATACTCTTTTTTCTCGCGCACTGGTTCGCCAGCTGAACAGCCAATCAGAATGATCAGATGGCCCGACTGACCGACGAGCTCCGACGCCGATTCAACATGTCGAATCGGCCGAAAACAAGCCGACGAGGACCAACTTCAGCCGACGGTGCAGAACACACTGAGAAAACTTAGTCGGCCGACGAACAAAAACTGCCCGACGGCCAACCGTCGGCTTGGTGTGTACCGGCCTTAAGAGTAAACACAGCGGCTTAACCGGTAACGGTGGCGCTGTAGGTGCAAACACAGCGGCTTAACCGGTAACGGTGGTGCTGTAGGAGTAAACACAGCGGCTTAACCGGTAACGGTGGCGCTGTAAGAGTAAACACAGTGGCTTAACCTGTAACGGTGGCGCTGTAGGAGTAAACACAGCGGCTTAACCGGTAACGGTGGCGCTGTAAGAGTAAACACAGCGGCTTAACCTGTAACGGTGGCGCTGTAGGAGTAAACACAGCGGCTTAACCGGTAACGGTGGCGCTGTAAGAGTAAACACAGCAGCTTAACCGGTAATGGTGGCGCTGTAGGAGCAAACACAGCGGCTTAACCGGAACGGTGGCGCTGTAACGTAAACAGTGGCGCTTAACCGTAAGCGGTAAACACAGGCGCTGGCTTAAACGGAGCAAACACAGCGGCTGGCGCTGTAACCGGTAACGGTGGCGCTGTAGGAGTAAACACAGCGGCTTAACCGGTAACGGTGGCGCTGTAGGAGTAAACAAACACAGCGGCTTAACCGTAACGTGGCGCTGTAACGGTGGCGCTGTAACAAACACAGCGGCTTAACCGGTAACGGTGGCGCTGTAGGAAATAGCGGCTTAACGGTACGGTGGCGCTGTAGGAGCAAACACAGGCTTAACCGTAACGGTGGCGGTGGCGCTGTAGGAGTAAACACAGCGCTTAACCGCTAACCGGTAACGGTGGCGCTGTAGGAGCAAACACAGCGGCTTAACCGGTAACGGTGGCACTGTAGGTGCAAACACAGCGGCTTAACCGGTAACGGTGGCGCTGTAGGAGTAAACACAGCGGCTTAACGGTGACGGTGGCGCTGTAGGAGCGGTGGCACAGCTGTAACAAACACAGCGGCTAACGTAACCGGTAACGTAGGAGTAACACAGCGGCTTAACGTAGGTGGTGCTGTAGGAGTAAACACGGCTAACCGGTAACGGTGGTGCTGTAGGAGTAACCGGTAACGGTAACGGTGGCGCTGTAGGAGCAAAAACAGCGGCTTAACGTAACGGTGGCGCTGTAGAGCAAACACAGCGGCTAACCGGTACGTGGCACTGTAGGAGTAAACACAGGTATAACTAAGGTGGCGCTGTAACGGTGGCGCTGTAAGTAAACACAGCGTAACGGGCGCTAACGGAGTAAATACGCGGCTTAACGTAGGGCGCTGTAGGAGTAAACACAGCGGCTTAACCGGTAACGGTGGCGCTGTAGGAGTAAACACAGCGGCTTAACCGGTAACGGTGGCGCTGTAGGAGTAAACACAGCGGCTTAACCGGTAACGGTGGCGCTGTAGGAGTAAACACAGCGGCTTAACGGTAACGTGGCGTGTAAGTAAAACACAGGGCCTTAACCGGTAACGGTGGCTGTAGGAGTAAACACAGCGGCTTAACCGTTAACGGTGGAGTAAATACGCTTACCGTAGGGCGCAGTAAAACACAGCGGCTTAACCGGTAACGGTGGCGTAGGAGGAACACAGGGCTAACGGTAACGGTGGCGCTGTAGGAGTAAATACAGCGGCTTAACAGGTAACGGTGGCGCTGTAGGAGTAAACACAGCGGCTTAACCGGTAACGGTGGCGCTGTAGGAGTAAATACAGCGGCTTAACCGGTAACGGCTGCACACAAACACAACCGCGCTCATATACAATGCTTTAACATGCATTATAGACAAGATTAAATAGCCTACGACACGTTTCTGAAGACAGACGGTTCCCTTCAGAGACGTTTAAACGTGCAGCGCTCATATTTATTCAATGACTTCATTGCCTTTTAATGTTTAATCCAGCTGTATCACGACTCTTGTCTTTCCGTCACCAACTGCAAGACCTCCTGAAATTGTAGTTAACCCTTGTGCATCAATATAAAAGTTACACGTAGGTCCATAGTGGTCCGTAGCACAGAGTTACGTTTGGTGACCCGTGACCCGTGGCAGATTATTGTTGAAGTAAAAAAAAAATTATACAGGTTTAAGTTTATGAACTATATTTTATATATGAAACATGTTGAAATCTAAACCTGCTAGAAATCAAAGCCATAAATGTAAGCAAGTTGTGTTCCAAATTTGAGGTTGATTTCTCAAAAAATTAGCTTTTGGTAAGATATTGTTTGGGCGCAGTACCACATTTTCCCCATTAGAGGCAGCACAACACCACTGGTGCACACAGTGCTCGGATTTATGATTTGCAGTAGAGTTTCTCTCTCTCTCAGTTTTTACAAGAACACACGCGTACACAAAATTTATTTTATGACACACACACAAACCACACTCTGACATCCATATTACCAACACACCCACAAAATTATAGCTGCATTATTTTCCAATTGGCTCGATAATATGCAGAAGCAGAAAACAGGAATAAAGCAAGTATTTGCTTCTTTATAGACCAAACCTGAAATTGTTTTCATTTTTTAGTTTTGAAGCCTTACCAACAGAATGGCACTTTTTTTGTATCTAGTGTGAAATAGATTTATTAAAGGAAATGAGGGTGGAATATTACAATTCCAATAAAAATACATACCTGAGCCTAAATTTATGCAGTTAGAAATTATAAAAATAAAATGGGACAAAAATGTCCATAAGGGTGCACAAGTGTTAAGACTTTACTAAAACCATTTATCGTATTTAAACCTTTTTATGGCATGCATTTGATCAAACTAAATTGAGAGTTTGAAGCCCTGTATTTAAGGTAGGCGTTGGGCATGGCTGTAATGCACTTTACTAGCCCGACGAACACATAATAGCCCCGGGACGTCGAGCAAGCATACTCCTGTCGTTTCACATCGGAAATCAAAAGAGAAAAGTATTTAGAAGCTTCTTTCTTGCACTGTTATTTATGTATTTGTTCATTTATTTATTTCTAGACAATTATACATGGAATAAATCCAGATTTAGGCATCCATATATTTTGTATTGACTCTCATAACCCTAATGCATCATTTGAGGAGCAGGGCATGCTGTAAGTGTTGTACTGACTGTGTTTTTGGTCCGGTGTGAAGCGGGCGGCATGCGTGGCTTTGCGATGGGAGGCCAGCAGTTTCCTCAGTTCTTCACCGCGGGGTCCAGAGCGTCTCTTCTGGGGCCCGTTCCGATGGGGGTCGCCATCAAAACCCCACACATGGGATTCCCGCGGCACTTCACGCCGCACACGCGCTATTTCACCAATGTGAGTGTTATCAGTTGTGCATGGATCGTATATTTGAATGTATTTGGTCTTTTAACCAAACAAATTATATCTCATGGCGAGTAAAATAAGTATTGAACACGTCACTATTTGTCTCAATAAAAATATGTCTAAAGGTGCTGTTGAGATGAAATAGTCACCAGATGTCGGTAACAACACAAGCAATCCATACATGCAAAACAAGTTCAGAAATTAAGTTATGTGTTATGTAAGGGTGTGCGATAATATCGTAATTGTTGTTTTAACGATGTGCAATTTGACAATATCGAGTATTTTGAAAAAAAACAACTAACACCTACATAGTGCACATTAGCCTGCGTGGTGCTGAAGGGTTAAACAGTGCACGTGCGCATTTAGACTGCATTATTCAGTATTAAAATGCATTAAGAATGATCGCAAAATTCATGATATGGGGGCAGAAAATGTATATATTTACGTTTTATATAGTCATTATCACACAAAGGGTGCCGTTTTTTTCTTCAAAAATAAGCATGATTACAAATGTGATATTAATTTTATACAACAGTTCAATAAACAATAAGTTAATATTAAGAGATTTATGTATTAGACACCATATTGCCTGTTTTTGCTGCATTTTGCCAACAAAAAATAAAGCAAGGTTTTGAGTCTCAGTGATTCATTCCTGAATGATTCAATCTTTAAATGATTCGGTTCAGTCGCAACGACTCACGTATTAACAGTGACATACTGAATGATTCAATCGTTTAAATGATTCGGTTCAGTCTCAGTGATTCGTTCCTGAATGATTCATTCGTTTAAATGATTCGGTTCAGTCTCAGTGATTCGTTCCTGAATGATTCAATCGTTTAAATGATTCGGTTCAGTCTCAGTGATTCGTTCCTGAATGATTCATTCGTTTAAATGACTCGGTTCAGTCTCAGTGATTCGTTCCTGAATGATTCAATCGTTTAAATGATTCGGTTCAGTCGCAATGACTCACTTATTAACAGTGACGTGCTGCCACCTGCTGGCGGTTTAATTTCACATTTAAAGTATTTTCATTTTTAAAATAATTTTAAATATCAGTATTCAATGTTTTATGTTTAAAATGTCAAAAAATTATGCATTTGTAACTGGATAAAGCACTCCATGTGCCTCTGAGCTGCATTAAGCAGTGTGTGAACACATCTAAACACCTTCAGGTGCAGCTTCTGCAGAGATTAATGTTAATAATACTGATTTAATTTGTTTGGGAGCAGCCTAAATATGTATTATCTTAATTGACTTGTTAAATGTAACGATTTGACCCAAAAGATGTACACTTTTAGAAACAAAAATGTCTTTATTAAAGGTAAAAATCTAATTTATACTTAAATGAGAAGATTAATTAATCACAGATGTGATCTGAGCACACAGAATATGAAAAATATCATAAACTGCAGCTGCGCACAGTATTCAGATATCAGCACAATAACACACTCAGCAAAATATCGTCTAATTATCGTTATCAACAAAAAAAAATCGAGATATAATTTTTTTTCAATATCACACACCCGTAGTGTTATGGAATGACACAGAGAAAAATTATTGAACACATCACCGTAAAAAAACGGCCAAAATGTTACCGTAAAAAATACAGTAACAACATTTTAGGTTTTACGGTTTTAACTTAAATTTACAGTTAAATACCATAATTCGGTTAACTGATGTAATGTTAATATACCAACTTATTTGGTTCCTTTGTAAAGGTGCGTTCACACCAGACGCGAATGAAGCGAATCGCGCGAATGATTTACATGTTAAGTCAATGCAAAGACGCGAAAGACAATCCTGCGGTGCTATTCGCGCGAATTGAGAATTTTTTCCGCGCGAATCGCGTGAGTTGAAAAATCTGATCTTTGGTGGATATTCGCGCCGCGTTAACCAATCAGGAGCTTGCTCTAGCAGTGACGTCATTACTAGTGGAGGCAGAAAATCCCGAACAACAATGGAGGACAAAGTAATGGTGGTTGTATGTGGGTACCCGGAGCTGTACGATACTACTTTGTACTTTTACAAAAACAGGAATAAATTTAGCAACGAGACTGGAGCTGCCTGAAGAAGCCCCCCCCATGACGCGAATTACCGTCTGTTGTGTAGCGTATTTCACGCGCGAATGAAGCGTGTAAACTCAAAATGTTCAAGCGTCCAACTTCGCGCGAATAGCGCGATTTATTCGCGTCTGGTGTGAACGCACCTTAATACACTGATAACCACCAAATGCAGGAGGGGATGAGAAAGTCACATGATGAGCCGAAGCCAATCACAAGCAGCTTTTACATATTAACATATATAGGTGAACTATTCACCATACATGAAGCTGAAATAATGCAATAAATGTTAATTTAACAATATTAGATGTAACATACAACCCTAATGTACAAAACTGATTGAAGAAACATAATATTTAAACAAAATCAAAATTGAAATGTAATGCAGGGAATTCTGGGAATGTCAATTTACGCTTATTTACTGTAAATTATACATTCGCTTCCGAAAAAACGGTATGCTACCGTAAAATGACATGTAATGTCCAATACAGTTTTTCACTGTATATAGTAGGGGAACTTACCGTTAAACATTTAACAGGTTTTTACAGTATTGTACCGTTAAACCCACAGTAATCTTTTACATCGATGAAGAAAGCGAGATGTACCAGCATAACTGTAATATATCAGTTATTAGAAAGCATCAGTGGAAATTAACATGAGGTGCTTCAGTCCAACACCTACAATACCAGGATGATGAAGATGATCCAAACACGGCCAAGCAAACTCGACTGGTTTCGGAGAAAGAGAATAAAGCTGCTAGAATCACTTTGACTTGAATCCAATAGAAAATAATAACTGAAGGTCAGAGTTCACATAGAAGAGACTCACAGATCCTGCAAGATTTGAAGACTGATCACAGCTGATCAATGCATGCGATAGTTTCTCCTACAAGAGCCGTCTTGAAGCTGGCATCATCAACAAGGCTTTTGGTATTAAATAATAGTTTGATACGTGTCATTCCATAACACATAACTTCATTTCTGAACGTATTAGTTTTGTTTTCTGTGCATGTATGGATTGCTTGGGTTGTTATTGACATCTGGTAGAAATCTCAAGTCAACAGCATCTTTAGAAATATATTTACGTGTTCAATACCCGCTGTATTTGCTAAACCTGTGACTCTAACTGAACGCACGCAGGAGTTTCAGGCTCGTCAGCCGGACAGAAAGAGAGAAATCGAGCAGAAGTCTGCGAGCAGCGACAGCCAATCAGAAGCCAGCAGCAGCAGCAGAGGTAATTATAACAGTTGTGCATGAACCAAATATATCGAGGGATCATGCAATCGTAGCAGAAAATTATGAATGTTTTAGTAATTCTATAAAACGCTTGTTTGCTGAAGAACAACAACGAGCATGATTGAAAAATCTTTTATACGCTATAAACCCTTTTTCTGTTAGTGTTGTGCCGGTATGAAAGCACAATGAGCGCGCGCGGAAACCGGCGTAAGATGAAGAAATCTTAATCAGCAGAAAAGCACACAAAGACATGATTCCTGTCTGAATCTGAGACAGATTACATCTATTTATTCAATTATCAGCACCTTTTCACATCATTTCATGCCTGATCCTGATCTTAAGGTTAGAATTATGCTCGGAAATTAAAGAAAATGCACGTTTTTTTGCTTTTACTGCATCTTCAGAAAACCACAGATTCTGTGAAGAAGCTTATTTAATAACTTGTGTTCTTTGACATTAAGTAGTATTTTAATCCTTCGAGGATTGCAAGTTAAATTATACTTTTTGAACACATTTGTATCATTAAAGCAGTCTGTTTTTGTTTTGATAAGTGCATTAAAGCTGATAAATAAATATAGTTTGAAAAATCGTCATTATATTGTGGCATGATGGTAATATTATGCATATTTTATTTACTCAAATTACATATATTATATTTTGCATATCAGCATTTTTTTTTTAAATGCAGTGCTGATTAATGCATGCATTAATATATATAATCCACATACACCCAATAAAATAATCATTTTATACTGTAGAAAAGTGAAATGCATTACATATGCAATACATAATTTTATATATAGTAAGTGTGCGATGTATAATATAACACTT
The DNA here is from genome assembly GCA_027422405.1 of Ptychobarbus kaznakovi. NCBI lineage: Eukaryota > Metazoa > Chordata > Actinopteri > Cypriniformes > Cyprinidae > Ptychobarbus > Ptychobarbus kaznakovi. The sequence continues at coordinate 10,935,902 of CM049797.1, forward strand.
CTTTGCAAATTGTGAAGTTTAAAAAAGTACATTTCAACAAAAAGTAACGGAAGAGATGCAATAAAGCTATTATAATCTACCTTTTCAGATTGAATGATTGTTTTTGGAAAGATATGTGGAGTTTTGCTGGGCATAAATCATAAAGCATGTGTGTTTTGATGTGAACAGCAGATGAAGCGTCCGCTGCAGCCGCAGCCGATCCGGGATCTCGGGAGTCTTCGGAGACGCACGACGAACCAGCGGCCAAAAAACAGAAAACACAAGAGTCAGTGGCTCTCTGTTAATGTCCTAAAGTCATCATGAGATCAAAGTAGAAGCATTGGCTGTCTCACTGGGACCGATGGGTTGTGCACATCACTCCTCGGTCACATGTGGGACTTCTTTCATTGAGAACGAAGGCTGATTTGATCTGTTTGAGGAGGAAAATCTTGTGTTTGGTGTGTTTGTGCAGGTGTGAGGAGGCTGTGGAGACCGAATCGGCTCCGAGCGCTGGATATAAGAGCTCAGATCATGCAGGTAAGGATGATTTCACCTCATTAAACCATGTTAAAGGATGATTTCACCTCATTAAACCCTGTTAAAGGATGATTCTGGCAGTGATGCAATAGAACAAAATTAAAAATGTTATTTGCAGTAATGCCATTACAATGCAGGAATGTGAAAACATGTCAATTTTAACACCAATTTTGCTGTAACAATATGCTATTGACCTGTTAAATTACCCTAACGAGGAATGATAGTGTTGTCTCCGTATAAGTGCCAATTAATTTTTTTTAGTTTTAGTCATTTTTTTGTGCTCTATAGTTGTTTTTTTTTCATTATGTCTATATAGTGTGTTTATTTTGTTATTAATTTTTAGCATTTGTTACTGTAGTGCATCAAGTTAAACTAAATGAAAATTAGAAATGTTGCGGAGACTGTTTTTTATACTTTATACGTGTATGTAACATTATATAATACATATTTATTTCAAGTAATGACTTTTTTTTGCTTATGGCTTTTAACTATAATAACTAGCATAATAAAATATAACAACTATCTATATATATATTTATATATATCTATATATATATCAAAGGTTTGGGATCAGTAATATTTGTAATGTTTTTAAGGGAGTGTCTTCTGCTCATCACGGCTGTATTTATACGATCAAAAATACAGAAAAAAACTTTAATATTGTAAAATATTTTTGTAATTTAAAATACAAGTTTTTAATTTTAATATAATTTAAAATATAATTTATTTCTGTGACACAGCGTGTATTTTCAGCATCATTACTGCAGTCTTCAGTGTCACATGATCTTCAGAAATCATAATAATATACTGATTTATAATCAATGTTGGAAACCGTTGTGCTGCTTCATATTTTTTTTGAGGCCTGTGATTATAAATATTTTTATGTATGTATTTATTTATTAATTTTTTGGTAGGATTCTTTGATTAATATAATTTTTAAAAGAATAGGATTTTTTTTTACATTTTTGTGTTGCGATATACAATGCTATTCAAAAGTTTGGGGTCAGTACTACATTTTTTTTCTTTTTTTTAAAGAAATTAATAATTGTATTGAGGAGAGATGATGTGTTAAATTAATAAAAAGTCATAGTAAAGACTTATATTGTTAGAAAAGATTTCTCTTTTGAGCAAATTCTGCTATTTTTAACTTTGTATTAATCAAAGAAAAAATATCACATGTTCCAGAAAACAATCTGAAGAGCTTCAACACTCATAATAAATTATGATTTCTGAAGATCATGTGATGCTGAAGACTGCAGTAATGATGCTGAAAATACAGAAATAAATTATATTTTATAGTATATTCAAATACTAAAAAAAAATTTATTGCAATAATATTTCTGTATTTTTGATCAAATAAATACAGCCTTGATGAGCAGAAGACACTCCCTTAAAAACATAAAAGATCTTAAGTGATCACAAACTTTTGAGCGGCAGTATATATATTTATATATATGTGTGTGTCCCTGGAGAGGCAGTCATAAGCAGCACAGGTATATTTGTAGAAATAGCCAAAAATACATTGTATGGCTCAAAATTATCAATTTTTCTTTTATGCCAAAAATCATTAGATATTAAGATCATGTTCCATGAATATATTTTTTACCGTAAATATATCAAAACGTAATTTTTGATTAGTAATATGCATTGCTAAGAACTTCATTTGAACAATTTTAAAGGTGATTTTCTCAATATTTAGATTTTTTTGCACCCTTTCAAATATTGTCCTATCATAACAAACCATACATCAATGGAAATATTATTTATTCAGCTTTCAGATGATGCATAAATCTCAATTTAGAAAAAAATATTCTTATGACTGGTTTTGTAGTCCAGGGTCACATATGTGTATGTATAATACATAATATAATAATAACTATACTATATTAACTATAATAACTCCATGTGTAAATGCACATGAACTGTGTAATAAGCGTCATGTTCTGATTGGCTGTGATCGTCAGGTTGTCTCTAGAAACCATGTTGCACTTTGAGCTGGAAGTAATCTCTATGGATGAGCGTATAGTTATGTGTTATGAATGAGTGTAATCATCTTCATGTGATTGATCTGATGTGTTTCAGAGCTCACGCTGCAGGAGGGAGGCGGCGTGGACGGAGCGCTGGCCGTGGAAGCGGATGAACCGAGTCAAGTGGCCGAGGTTTGTGCCATCATCTCTGTATGTGACCACATACACTGTTTTCACCATAAACCATCACACAGATGCACACCGAAGGATGAGCTCGAGCTCTAAATGTGTCTTGCTTGTTTATCTGCAGCAGGTTGAAAGCACAGAAGCTCCAGATAAAGACGTGGAGCTGCAGATCAGCGATGGTCCAGATGACGCCGCAGGCTCCGATGACGCCGCAGGCTCTGATTCGCTCTCTGAGATCAAGGAGAACACAGACACTCCTGAGGAGGTCAAAGACGGAGCGGCAGAGACCTCCAGCAAGTTCTTCTGCTATATTTGCAACATCACTTGTCATAACCAGCAAGTAAGTTTCTTAAATATCGTTTATATGACCTAACATTAGGGCTGCAACGATTTGTCGACATTAATAATAAAAATTGTCTACAAATAATTTTGTTGTCGAGTAGTCGTTTTTATAGAGTAGTATAGTGTACTGTAGTGTAGTGTACTGTTGTGTAGTATAGAGTAGTGTACTGTAGTATAGTGTGCTGTTATGTAGTATAGTGTACTGTAGTATAGTGTAGTATAGTGTACTGCAGTATATAGTTGTGTACTGTTGTGTAGTATAGAGTAGTGTACTGTAGTATAGTATGGTGTTCTGTAATATAGAGTTGTGTGATGTAGTATAGTGTAATTCAGAGTAGTGTACTGTAGTATAGTGTAGTATAGAGTAGTGTGCAGTAGTATAGTGTACTTTAATATAGAGTAGTGTACTGTAGTATAGTGTGATATAGAGTAGAGTATAGTGTACTGTAATATAGAGTAGTGCACTGTAGTATAGTGTGATATACAGTAGTGTGCTGTAGTAGAGTATAGTGTACTGTAATATAGAGTAGTGCACTGTAGTATAGCGTAATATAGAGTAGTGTGTACTGTAGTATAGTGTAGTATAGAGTAATGTAGTAAGAGTAATGTACTGTAGTATAGTATAGTGTACTGTAATATAGAGTAGTATACTGTAGTATAGAGTAGTGCACTGTAGTATAGTGTAATATAGAGTAGTGCACTGTAGTATAGAGTAGTGCACTGTAGTATAGTGTAATGTAGAGTAGTGTACTACAGTATAGCGTAATATAGAGTAGTGCACTGTAGTATAGTGTAGCATAGAGTAATGTACTATAGTATAGTGTGCTGTAGTATACTGTAGTATAGAGTAGTGCACTGTAATATAGAGTAGTATACTGTAGTATAGAGTAGGGATGGGTATCGTTAAGGTTTTAACGGTATTACTACTCTTACCGATACTGCTTATCGATTCGGTACTTTAACGGTATTCTTATCGGTACTTTTTGTTTTATGTATATATATATATATGACAAATTAAGAGCTGAATTAACATTGCTTTATATTCTGAAATGTAAAATAAATATTTAATGAAATGAATATAAAGCATCAATTTGTAAATGCACCAGTGTGCAGGCATTTTTAGTGTTTTATACATATTATAAGATACAGTAAGAACATGAACAAAGAAAAAGTCAAACAAACTGAAAAATTCAATAAAACAAATATACAACTGAAAAGAAATAAACAGTGCTTTTTTCATGAAGGTCCACTAACATTAATGTTCTGGAAAGTAATAGCTACAAAATAAATCTAAAAGTATTAAAATGTAAATGAACACTGCATAGTTTTCACTGTATGTATTGATACATTGATGCTTATTAAAGCTATAACGTTATACAGATTAAGAGCTGTGAGTGATTTTCTCTTTCATTTTGTTCTTTGATTAACATTGATGAAGCGCTAGTTTGTCACTTTAAGACAATATATTGACACACATCAGATTTTCTCCCAACTGTTCTCATCCACTTAAGACATAAACTGTGTTTAAGTGAATATTCTCCAAGCCGGCCATTTTGACATATTTTGTGTGTATCTTATCGACTATGGATGCGCCCGAAGCTCAAAGTGTTTTGGTGCGCTCCACACACACACACACACACACACACACACACACACACACACACACACACACACACACACACACACACACACACACACACACACACACACACACACACACACACACACACTTCAGCCTGGGGAACAGCGTCTCTCGTGCGGATTGTGCTTTCAACGTCTCTTTATCAAACATGTCCCGCAATTTAGCAACAGTAAAGACGGCATTTTACAACAATCACCGATTGAGCTGATTCTGACGTTAAGTTTGGGTTTTAGGGAGGAACGAATGTGTGAAGGGAAGAAACGCGGCTATAATGCTTAGAAGCCAAAATCGAAATAAAAAAATACAATTAGCAGGCGCAGCGACAGGCCTAAAGCGTAAGCAGATGTTTGAATGTTTAGTTCTTTCTTCTATCTTAATTAAACCGCTTTCATGTTGCGCGCGCTGAAGCTCCTCCGCATGAGCGTGATCTCGCTTCTGAATTGCGAATAGCAAAAATGCATCATAGACAAATGTTTTAATATGAATCTATATAAAAACAGCAGGCGACTCTGGTGAGATAGAATTAGCAAGATAATGTGTATATATAGCAATAATAAATGTATGTGTGTTTTCTTAATTTCTCCAGTACCGATAGCAGAAAACGTTAACGTCAGAGCTTATCGATCCTCGGTCTTTCTAATTTAGAGTCCCGAGACCGATTAAAACGTGTTTCGGTACCCATCCTAGTATAGAGTAGAGTAACTGCAGTATAGAGTAGTGGCACTGGTAGGATAAGTAGTGTAAGTATAGGTAGTATAGTAGTACTGAGTAATGTACTGTAGTTTAGTATAGTGTACTGTAGTATAGAGTAGTGTACTGTAGTATAGAGTAGTGCGCTGTAATATAGAGTAGTATACTGTAGTATAGAGTAGTGCACTGTAGTATAGAGTAGTGTACTGTAATATAAAGTATACTGTAGTGTACTGTAGTATAGTGTAATAGAGTAGTGTGCTGTAGTATACTGTAGTATAGAGTGCACTGTAATATAGAGTATACTGTATATAGTAGTGTGCTGTAGTATAGAGTAGTGCACTGAAGTATAGAGTGTACTGTATATAGTAGTATGTATATGTACTGTAGTATAGTAGTAGTGTACTGTAGTATAGAGTAGTGTACTGTAGTATAGTGTAGTGTGCTGTAGTATAGAGTAGTGCACTGTAGTATAGTGTAATATAGTAGTGTACTGTAGTATAGTGTAATATGGATAATGCTGTAGTATAGTATAGGTACTGTGGTATAGTTTAGTGCACTGTAGAGTAAAGCACTGTAATATAGAGTAGTGTACTGTAGTAAGAGTATGTACTGTAGTATAGTGTAATATAGAGTAGTGCACTGTAGTATAGAGTAATGTACTGCAGTATAGTATAGTGCACTGTAGTATAGAGTAGTATACTGTAGTATAGAGTAGTGTACTGCAGTATAGAGTAGTATACTGTAGTATAGAGTAGTGTACTGCAGTATAGAGTAATGTGCTGTAGTATAGTATAGTGTGCTGTAGTATAGATTAGTGTACTGTAGTATAGTGTAATATAGAGTAGTATAGTGTAGTATAGAGTAATGTGCTGTAGTATAGTGCGCTGTAGTATACTGTGGTATAGAGTAGTGCACTGTAGTATAGAGTAATGTACTGAAATATAGAGTAGTGTGCTGTAGTATAGTACAGTGCACTGTAGTATAGAGTAGTGTACTGTAGTATAGCATAGTGTACTGTAGTATAGCGTAGTGTACTGTAGTATAGAGTAGTGTACTGTAGTATAGAGTAGTGTACTGTAGTATAGAGTAGTGTACTGTAGTGTAGTATAGAGTAGTGTACTGTGGTATAGAGTAGTGTACTGTAGTATAGTATAGTGTACTGTAGTATAGTGAAGTATAGAGTAATGTGTACTTAGTATAGTATAGTGTGCTGTAGTATACTGTAGTATAGAGTAGCACTGTAATATATAGAGTAGTGCACTGTAGTATAGAGTAGTGTACTGTAGTATAGTGTAGTATGGAGTAATGTACTGTAGTATAGTATAGTGTACTGTAGTATAGAGTAGTGCACTGTAGAATAGTGTCATATAGAGTAGTGTACTGTAGTATAGTGTAATATGGAGTAATGCACTATAGTATAATGTACTGTAGTATAGAGTAGTGCACTGTAGTATAGTGTAATATAGAGTAGTGTACTGTAGTATAGAGTAATGTGCTGTAGTATAGTGTAGTATGGAGTAATGTACTGTAGTAGTGTACTGTAGTATAGAGTAATGTACTGTAATATAGAGTAGTGTACTGTAGTATAGAGTAGTGCACTGTAGTATAGTGTCATATAGAGTAGTGTACTGTAGTATAGTGTAATATGGAGTAATGCACTATAGTATAGTGTACTGTAGTATAGAGTAGTGTACTGTGATATAGAGTAATGCACTGTAGTATAGAGTAGTGTACTGTAGTATAGTGTAATATAGAGTAGTGTACTGTAGTATAGAGTAATGTGCTGTAGTATAGTGTCGTGTGCTGTAGTATAGATTAGTGTACTGTGATATAGAGTAATGCACTGTAGTATAGAGTAGTGCACTGTAGTATAGTGTAATATAGAGTAGTATAGTGTAGCATAGAGTAATGTGCTGTAGTATACTGTAGTATAGAGTAGTGCACTGTAGTATAGAGTAGTATACTGTAGTATAGAGTAGTGCACTGTAGTATAGAGTAGTGCACTGTAGGATAGAGTAGTGCACTGTAGGATAGAGTAGTGCACTGTAGTATAGAGTAGTGCACTGTAGTATAGAGTAGTGCACTGTGGAATAGAGTAGTGCACTGTGGAATAGAGTAGTGCACTGTGGTATAGAGTAGTGTACTGTAGTATAGTATAGTGTACTGTAGTATATTGTAGTATAGAGTAATGTATTGTAGTATAGTATAGTGTGCTGTAGTATACCGTAGTATAGAGTAGTGCACTGTAGCATAGAGTAGTGTACTGTAGCATAGAGTAGTGCACTGCAGCATAGAGTAGTGTACTGTAGTATAGTGTAGTATGGAGTAATGTACTGTAGTATAGTATAGTGTACTGTAGTATAGAGTAATGTACTGTAATATAGAGTTGTGTACTGTAGTATAGTGTAGTGCACTGTAGTATAGTGTCATGTAGAGTAGTGTACTGTAGTATAGTGTACTGTAGTAGAGTGTAGTATAGAGTAATGTATTGTAGTATAGTATAGTGTGCTGTAGTATACTGTAGTACAGAGTAGTGCACTGTAATATAGAGTAGTATGCTGTAGTATAGAGTATTGTACTGTAGCATAGAGTAGTGCACTGTAGTATAGAGTAGTGTACTGTAGTATAGTGTAGTATGGAATAATGTACTGTAGTATAGTATAATGTACTGTAATATAGAGTAGTGTACTGTAGTATAGAGTAGTGCACTGTAGTATAGTGTCATGTAGAGTAGTATAGTGTAATATGGAGTAATGCACTGTAGTATAGTATAGTGTACTGTAGTATAGAGTAGTGTACTGTATATAGAGTAGTGTACAGTAGTATACTGTAGTATAAATAAAGTAAAATAAATAGATATAGAGTAGTGTACTGTAGTATAGTGTATTATAGAGTAAGTGTACTGTAGTATAGAGTAGTGTACTGTAGTATAGAGTAGTGTACTGTAGTAATATAGAAGTAGAGTACTGTAGTATAGAGTAGTGTACTGTAGTATAGAGTAGTGTACTGTAGTATAGTGCAGTGCACTGTAGAATGATAGTGCAGTGTAGGGCTGCATCGATTAGTCAACATTATCGACAACGTCGACAAATAAAAAATTGACGACAAATATTTTTGTTGTCGAGTAGTCGTTTGATCTCATAGGACCTAATGTAAGAGCCTGCAATACTGCGGTTTGACCAGTGTGGCGCTGTAGCGCTTCAGCCCTCCTGGATGCAGTTTAAGAGAAGAATTCAGCGCTTCAAAACCAGCTGAACGAACCTGAAGCTGCTGAGCGGCGTTTGGATGAATATGTAAATATACTCTGCGTGCTTTCCTCTCAATAACAAAATAAGCACAACAAAATCTGACCGCGGTTAAAAATGCATCTGATTATTGCGACTTGATGTTTGCACGAGCTCTGCAGTAAAGTCCGGTCACGTTTATTTATATAGTACTTTATACAATAGCCTCAAATCAAGCAGCTTTACGGTATTAAACATGAAAAAACAGTCGATTTCAGTTAGAATTACAACGTTATAAAGCAGCTCTCCGGTGGAGCTTGCTAATGATCAAATCTCTTTATTAGTGGATACAAATATTATTTTTTAATTAAAGTGATAGTTTAGTTTGCTTTAGGGTTTTAAATATAACCCTATAAGGTATTTTAAGAGATATTTTATTCACAAAATAATTTTATCCAAAAATAAAACGTCTTATTACTTATCTTTGTTTTGTTATTATCCGTTTTACAAAAGGAGATGTTCGGCAGTCATTCAGTTACTTCATTCATATTGCTAATTACATGGTGAATGAGAGAGATCTATTTTGTGTGCTAAATATATATATTTGCATAAATTGTATAGTAATTGTAATGACATAATACGACTTTCGAAAGCTGATTACCGTTATATATTTGTTAGAAAATGCATAACTCAACATTTTAACTAAATTGCAAAAGCTGAATAATCAGTGAAACAATCGACGATCAAAATAATCGTTTGTTGCAGCCCTACCTGATATATTAGCAGCATAATTGGTGCAAGACTTTGCATTAATCATGTTGCTTTTCATAAGCCTCGCTGATAAAAATCAGTTTGACCCATTGCTTTTGCTCCTCAAGTCGCTTTGGATGAACCCATCTGTTAAATACATAACTGTGTGTGCAGAACTTCCAAAGCCATATGAACGGACTGCCGCACCAGCAGAAGATGATGGAGATCCAGCACATGAGTAACGCGTGTCTCGTCACGCTGCTGCCGCGAGTCCAGGAGTCCCTGCAAGGAGCTCACAGAGACGGGTGAGAGATTCGGATGCTGCTCGGGTCAAGGGATCCCCGGGTATTAAGCTTAATACAACGTCTCTAAACATGTAGTAGAAAACCTATAAAAGATGTGTGTTGTTTAACAAATCCACATGGTTTTTGGACTATAGGGGGCGCCATTATTTATGTGCACAGTGCATTTTGCGTCGATGACGTCACTGGTGTTTATTTCTATAGAATACACAACTCAGAAAATACAATACTGATACGATTAACACATTGTGTGTGTAATGTTCAGTCGAAGGGCAAGCGATGTAAGACTTAATACCCAGGGATCACTTTAGTGCATTTATGCTTCAGAGGTTTAAAGGAATCCGGTCATCTGAGATTAGGATGAGTTTGTTTCTTCATCAGATCTGGAGAAATGTGTCTCAGCATCAATGTATGCACTGCAGTGAATGGGTGCCGTCAGAATGAGAGAGTGATAAAAGCATCACAATAATCCATTAGTTAACATCTGGAGAAGGAAAACCCAGCATTAAGACGTTTAATGTCTAAAATATGAGTCTAATAATCCATAATAACTCTTCCTCGGTGATTAAAGTGTTCTGGGGTGAATCAGGAGAGAAATCTGCACAGATCAAAACAGCTCTAGACAAACATGTGGCTGGATTTTGATGTGAGAGACGACAGCAGATGCATTTTATCACCGGAGGAAGAGTTATTATGGATTATGAACTCTTATTTTAGACATTAAAATGTCTTAATGCTGGGTTTGTCTTAACTGATGGACTGTGGATTATTGTGATGTTTTTATCAAACTCTCATTCTGACGGCACCCATTCACAGCAAATGCATTTTTCCGGTTTGGTGCACTACTAGTTAATATTCCAGAAAATAAACGACTTCCTGAAATGCACACACTATATTTAAAGTTGCACAACTCGGTCTCGTGTAGCAAGAGTGATTGGTGCATGCGTGTTTGTTTTCACGCAGTGAGAAGAGACCGGGTCTGCAGAGATGGTGCTCCACCTGCCAGACGCACTTCACCACCGACGTCATGGAGCATCGCAGAAGCAAGGAGCACAGGTGAACCGGACACTAGTCCTAACCAGGGCCATCTCAAGCGCTAAAACTAGCTCCTAAGTCTGTGAACGGTTAGGAGGACTGAAGAGGAGGCTGAACGATTAATTGCATTTGCGATAATATCACGATATGAAAGAACGCGCTACATGTAAACGATATCCTTTGTTGTACTTTCCGTCAAAATGACGGAGTTCGTTTGGACGTCTTCAGCTTTTAAGTACTGCCGGGTTTTCCGGTAGTGGGCGGAGCTAATGTGCAAACGGCAATCTCATTGGCCGGCGCTCACCTAGTATCATCCCTGTTTGGATTTCAGTGAATCAGATAGAGCGAATGCAGATGACCTAATTAATATTCATGAACCCAGCAGCTCAATAATCCTTAGTGCGTTTTTATGTGTTATTAGTAGGAGAATTCGTGGTGGTTTTGTTATGTTATCAGTATTATTTATAGTTTTTTTCCCTTTTTTATTTTTAGAAACAATAAAAGACAAATAATATCTTAAGCACCAGCACCAGTCCTAAGTTCAGACAGCATGACATGCATTCATACATGGTTATTATAATTACTAAAGTTATATCGTGTTATATAAAGTTATACACGTGTTCCTGTGTGGCTCAGTGGTAGAGCATTGCGTCAGCAGCACAAAAGGTTCTGGGTTCGATTCCCAGGGAACACACATACTGATTAAAAAAAATTATAACCTGTGTAACACAATGTCAACCTGAAGACACACACAGAGAATTCAACCCAGCAACAGACATGAATTATTCCCCAAGTTCTCCCTCTCTGCAAAAGGGAGGAGGTCAACTGATCCCATCACTAACCTTCGTGCAAAGGTACGAATGTCTCCGGGAATGGCTCTGGACGTCTCCAAGTCTACATTCCAGAGCATATTTCAACCCCCCCATTTCAGCACAAAGCAGCACCCTCGTTTTCCTCGGACAGACAAAGGAAAACCGAATTCCTGACATTTACTCCACGTATAACTATTACAACTATCTACACAAATAAATATATGGATATTTAATGTGTACTCTTTCCTCATAGGCATGATGTGATGATTTCGAGTGCCAATTATTTAGGACAATGTGGGAATTTTTAATCATGCTTTAAACGGTATAAACTGTAATGTGTGTATTATTATGCGGTGTTTGATCTCTAAAGAAAGCTGGCCTCAGATGTGATAAACTGTGTTGATGACCGTTAAATTTTAGCACCCTGCATAATTATACATGTATAAGGATCGATAAGTTTATCTTGCCCAAAAGTGGAGAGATATCACAGAACGTAAAATTCCACCCCAGCAAGCCTGGACATGGGCGGGGCTCCGCCCCATACGGACAATCGGATTCGACAAGCCGCCCGTGGGCAGGGGCAAGTCAGACTGTTGAAAACAACGCGCGAGTCGCAAATCGCTCTCTTGGCTTGAACATCTCGTGAACATCTCTTGAGCAGCGCTCGTAACTTTGCTGGCACTTCTTCGCTCTCTGCTTGCTCGCGCTATTACCCGAACTCTGACCTCGACACCGACTAAACCAACCATCTAGTCGAAGGCGAAGGATAGAAGGCATAACATCAAAGAACAGCGAACTGAACGCCTACAGACGATAGGAAAGCTTTCTGTGACGTCACGCGGCAGCATCCACATCTCTCGTGTTTTCCACACGAGAGCACCCGAAAGCCCGAACCACCCCACGTGCCTCCGAGGACAAAGACCAGAGCAACGCATTTGAAGAAAACGAAACAACATCCAACCTGCTTATTGTCAACAAGCAAGTACCTCTAACTAAATCTATATTGCTGATTGAACTGGTAAAATCTGATCTGAGAGCAGTAACAGAGTAAAGGCATCTGTCGTGATCTTTTTCCGGTCGAGTCAAGCGTTAAAATAGCTAAAAGGGCTAATTTTAACTTTAGGAGTTTACTCACCAAAATCCCTTATGCATGTGTATGTGTGTATGTTTGTGTATTATTAGTTAATCCATGTATGTTAGAATAGCTGTATTACGAATAAACCTTGTTTCATTTTATAAAGAATTGTATCTGGAATGTGATTTGAAGTTTTTTCCTTATTGCCATAAAAAGAAAGCTACCTAAGCTCGATTTCGACAGGATATGCTGAGGCTAGTGTTCGGTGGACGATCACTTAATACAGTATAAATAAGTTAAATATTAATGTTACTTTTAAACCAAGCAATATTGAATATTTAACGTATAATTCCCGGGCTGAAATAATAGCTCTATATTAAACTTTTATTACACCTGAAACGCAATTGTAAGTCGCTTTGGGAATAAGCGTCAGCTAAATGAAAATGTAAATATTCCACTAAAATGCAAATTATCATAAAACATATTATATGTTTGACTGACTGATGCTAAACAGGTATTAAAAAAACTGTCATATTGCCATATAATAATTTGTATATCCGATAATTAATAATAATCTGGTGAGTATAAACAAACCAAATAAAACAAGCCAATAGAGATTGAATTG